>JAUIMM010003676.1:0-22867 GCA_031769625.1 Taudactylus pleione
CACAAACGCCTCATCCAGTCACTCAAACTAACGACCTGGCCAAGTTGAAGGAGAGAGCAATTTCTGATCGTAATAGCTAGTTTGCGCACGCGCATTGCGAATTTTACGCATGCGCAGTTTAGCGAACATCGGTGGTGTACGACCGTGTGGCCGCAATGACCGACTCTGAATGAGGTGCAAAGATCTCTTAACCAGGGATGATTTATTAACCAACAGGAACAGTGCAGTAACAGCAGGGAATGTAGGTACAATGCACACAGTAACATTTTTAAGGGGGGGTTCCATACATCAATTATATATAGCATGCACAAACAAGCATGCGTATATATACACACAGAATACACATACACACATAAGCATACTTACCCACAACGTACACACACGCACACTTACACACACACACGAGCCCACTTCACACAGCATACTTACATTATACATACAGTCACAAGCATACTTACACACAGCATACACACACGCACACAAACATGAGCACACTTACACACAGCACACACACAAATGAGCAAATGAGCACACTTACACACAGAATACTAACATTATACATACATACAGTCACAAGCATACTTACACACAGCATACACACACACACACAAACATGAGCATACTTACACACAGCATACACACATTATACATACATTCACACACACAATCATATTTATTGTACACACAGAGTACACACATTATACATACATTCACACACACACAATCATACTTACACACAGAATACACACATTATACAGACGCACAATCATACTTGCACACAGCATACACACACACAAGCAATCAGGCATACTTACAAAACCGAGGGCTGAGGTGGAAGGAGGAAGCTCGCCGCCCGAGTCCAGCGGAACTGCCGCTGCTGCTCAGCAAGCGTAGCAGCTCCTGCCTCGGCCATATCCTGCAGAGAGCTTTGGCAATCAGAACTCTCTATCTGTGGAGCGACAGCTCCGTCGCACCTGCGGCCAGTGCATGGCTACATGCAGAGACGGGGACAATGCTGTCTCAGTCTCTATGAAAGAAATTTGATCCATAAGGGGGGTTTCTGGGTGCTCAGAACCCTCCCCTGCATGTGCGTATGGGTATATACGGAGTATTATACACAGTGCGCTCTCCGTTATGGAAGAAACTGGAGGAGGACACGCTGAAAAGCCATGCATTCAACAGATATATATTATGATACATTTCTTAATACTATTGTCATAGAGAAAATTATCCCTCACCCCTTTTCGGGATGTTTGTCTGGCTTCATGCTGCAGTGCCTTGTGGGAGCTCTGTCCTAACAGGGAGTATGCAACAGTGCCAGTATGTTTGAAAGGGAAGGGTTTGCAGGGTGACCTAGCACTGTCTAAACCAGGGGTGTGGGAACCTTTTTTCTACCGAGGGCCATTTTGATATATATGACATTATTTGCGGGCCTGGTGCTGGTCATGCCCCCTCCATGTGATGTCACATGGGGTGAAGTCGCAATTGCCGGTGATTACAGCAATCCCCGGAGAATCCTGAGGATGCTCCAGGGAGCTGTAAGGGCAGTGGTATGACCATCTGAAGTGTCCTAAGGATGCTCCAGGCAGCACTGCTACATAGATTCTGGCTGTAGGGTGCCATTCTAGGTACCATGCTAGCCAGATGATTCTGCGGTCCTTATACCACCCCCGGGTCTGAGGTTCCCCATCTCTAAACTATGAGATGATGGCTATACCCTCTCCAGTGCTGCGCCGCATCCACATTGGCAAGGTGACCGTTCATTCATTGCCGCCTGTAGTCAATTTAAGCCCCCACCTACTAACAATTTGCCTACAACATAAGACCACTTATAGAATGTTTTCTAAAGCCACTTTAAGTTCCCAATTTCCCCTGGCTAGGATCATCCATTGATAATACGGTATCTTCTGAGTCAAAAAGTTTGTGAAATATGCAAAAAATAAGCCATTTCTTTTGACATCTTCTTCATTTAATTTAATTAATCTAGCAACACAAATGTATTTTCAAACTAAAATCTATTCAGTATTGCAAATATTTGCTTTCAGCAGTAAACAGAAGAATTTATGCTATATCTTTGAATATCCTGAATAGGTCACACGTTATACTGTCCCGGTTTCTCCACTGCAGAAACACATACAGTAGACAAGACACTAAATGCATTCAAGAAGAAATATGTATTTATATTGATTCTCTGTATTATTAAGAAAATGAATCACATATAATGAATCATGTGAGAAAGGATCAACATGGATTCTCTTTGATGGGGTGAGAATTTTGTTTCTGTATTATTTATTTATCAACCAGTGGCTGTAATATTTTTGATTCAGTGCAGTGCTTGTATATATTTGTAAGTACTGACTAAATGGGAGCAAGGTGTATGGTGTAGGCTCCCCTGGATGCAGGGGCCCGTGTACACCGCACACCCTGCACCCATTATAGATATGCCCCTGCGAAAATGCTGTACATATGTACTACACATTCATGTAAATAAATGCAATTATATTTTATGGTAATACATATAACAGATGATTAATACTCCTAGCAGACATTGCATAAATTATAATATGATACATAATATTATAAAGAATGAGCATTACAGTGTAGTTTTAACCATAAACACTAAAACGTACAAGCTAAAAAAGTATTCACTACAGAATATAAAGTACAATTACCTTTTCTTGGTTTATGTGTTACTGTAGCAAAGTGCTTGTTTCCATGACTTCTGCAAACAACTTGAACCTCTTGCCACAAACCTACAGTAGATCTATGCCCTGTTGCTCCAGGCCCAAGGGGTGGAAATAAGCGACCCTCCAGTGGCTGGCGAATTACACATCCCAGCATGCCCTGCAACAGTTTTAGCACGGCCAAATAGTAAAACTTTGTCAGGGCATGTGTAGTTCTACAACAGCTGGGGGGCTGCTTATTGCCCACTCTTACAAGTTAGAGCAATAGAGGAGCATAAATCTATGTTTGGTACTCTTGGTGGGTCAGTGATTTCCTCTTACCTTGTCAGGCTGGAGCTGGGCTCTAATTTATCATATAAAATGGGTGGCAACACTGTGTATAGTCAACAGATACATTGAAGCTCATTTATCAAAGTGTATTTGAGGTATTATCCCCGAAAACACCTGTTTTGGGGGGTTTACCTCAAATATTAAATATCCCCAGTATGTATTAAGGAGGGAACGCAGCAGGTATCTCCAATACCTGTTGTGATTCCTCCATTGCCACTGACAGCCGCATCCCCTATAGGTTTCTATGGGGGATGCGATGGTGCCAGATTTACCAAAATCAGGAATGTGATGCATTCCAGATATTGGCCCCCGCAGCTAACGCCATCTGAAGATGACGATGGAGCCGCTGTGGCCTATGGGCTACACCGCGCATAATTTGCCAGCGGAGGGATCCGCCCGAACCCTCCCCGGCTATGACGGATGTGCAGTCCGCGGGACTGCGTATTGTGGGATGTAGTTAGGAAGCCGGCAGTTGAAATGCCGACTGCCAGCTTCCCGACTGTGAAATCCCAGCATGGGACTAATGATAGGCATCTAAATACCGATGCCTATAATCAGCCCCACGCCGAAATCCCCAGCATACCGATCGTAGGTAAGCCGGGCATTGGGTGAGCTTAGCCGTGGGCGGGAGAAGGTTAGGATTAGGGGACTCCCGGGTGGCACCCAAAGGCAAATGCAGGGGGGTTTCCGGTTGCCTAGAAACCCCCCTCCCCAGCCCACACCATGACCACAATAGAAATACTATATAATACAATTTTACTAGTGCTGCGTGTTCTTCTCAGTATCACAAATGAAATAATTAGCACCACATGTGGATCTTTTAACATGTGTCAGCCAGTAGTAAATACTTCTGTGCACTAACTAGGAGATCTGGGAATCATGCACTGTTAGGGGTGCACTACTATAGACCATCATTAGGGTTACTTATTAGTACCGTATAATAATACACAATTCAATGAATAATAAGACCAATATGTATATACAGTATATGTCCAGGGCAGTGCTAGGTTCTTCTGCTTCTCGCTTCTCCCCCAGACTCCAAGACTTGCTCCATGCCCTGGAATGGTGCTCACATCTTATTTAAAAACATTCAGCTCAGGCAAGATGGTCCTACTGCCTCATCTAATGGCTTACTGTGATCGCTAGTCCTGTATATGCTGGAATTATGACACACAATACACTTTGTATGATGCATATTAAAGCTGGATAAGTGCTAATTCTGCCCTCTTCATGGACTGGTCACACTCACTCTAAAATCAGGCATTTGGAACCCCCCTCTAGAAATCCTGCATTTGCCACTGCACCTCCCCGGGAGGGTTAGATTTAGGCTACGGGAAGGGGGGGTTAGGGTCAGGCACCACCGGGGGGAGGTTAGGTTTATGGTGCAGTGGAGGAGGTGTTAGGTTTAGGCACCCCTCGAGGGAGGTTAGGGTTAGGCACTAGGGGGGGAGGTTAAGGTTAGGCACTAGGGGGGAGGTTAGGGTTAGGCAACCCTAAGGGAGGTTTAGGGTTAGGGGGTAGAGGGGAGGGTTAGGGGTGTTACTTACCGCAGTCGGGATCTTCAGTTGCCGGCCTTCCGGCATCAGTATTCATCTGCCGGGCTTAGGTCCGGCGGTGATTCATACCGAATCCGCATGCGCATCACCCCCTGCACTGGCTGGCAGCTCTCCGGAGACATCGCAGGGACGGGCTCATTTCAGAGCCCATGTCCCTGCATGTACCGGATGATACATCCAGCCAGTATGATCACATTTTGCAATGCGATCATGGCCGTAACTGGCATGCCCTGATCGCATTGCATACGCAATCATTGATAAATGGGCCCCATTATGAGATGACACCTGGAACAAATGCAAAGTCATAGCTATTAATGCAAAGTGTTATGGCATGGAAACATCCCTCATCAGGATCAAAAGTACAAAGCCATAACTACGATGAATATTATATTGGGGAGATATGGTGGCACTATGAAGCCAATGCCACTGCAAGGCTATATCTATGTATATTATACAGTATTAAACTATCTGGTTGGTTATGCTTATTGTTTTACTTTTTGTCTATAATGTACAGATTACATTTTCACATTTTACCATGCACCAATATATGCAAGCATGAATACACTATAATGTCACAACATATACTGTATATCCTTCATCTTCACTACACCATTCCACTCAAGCATACTTACAGTACAAGTAGGGGTGCTGAGGGGGGGGCGGGTACTATTTACCCGGGACTGGGTCTGGTGAAGGGGCCTGTCCCCCACCCCAGTCCACGCCGCTGTTAAATTCGGGCAGGGAGAGAGAGGACTGACTGCTGATCAGTGTTGCCAACTCTGAAGTGAAAAATAAGCAACCATTAGGTAAAAAACAAGACCAAAACAAGCCTAAACCAATCATAAAAAACTCAATAAAAAAGCTCAATTTATGGGGGTGTCGCTTTGTCCTCACTCTCTACCTGTTGTCCTCACTCTCTACCTGCCTAACTTCCTTTATTCCCCCCTTCATTAACCTATATATGTTAGTGTATGCACAGCCTTACCTGCCTATATTGCTTTTCTCCCTCTACACCAGCCTCCATAATTTTACCTCCTCCCTTTTCATATCTCATTCTCTTGCCAGTCATTAGCTGGGTACACAATTACCAATGTGTGTACCCAGCGATGCGACACCTGACCACGCAATATTCTGTATATCGGACTGTCAATACTGCACAATGTGATGACCGAACACCCAATATGTCGGGCACCGGCTTCATCCACTATGCCAGCGTCGGCATCTGGGTAGTTCCATCGGCCCTACATGTAACATGGAACGACCCCGATGGATGACCCGTGGGAGTGCGCAGGGTTGAGCATAGTGGGTACACACTGACCGATGTGGACGATATATCGGTCTGATAAGCAGGATCGGGCGACAAATCGTCTAGTGTGTACCCACCTTTCCTTTACCTGACTCTACTTCTCCCCATTCCTCTTATCCCTCTTCTTTACCTCCTTCATTCCTGTCACCACTCTAATTCCATTATCCCCTCTCTGTAATAGCCTCAGCAATTTTAACTCGCCCCCATGTACCTGCCTCATTTCTATCATCTAGTTTATCTCTCCCTCTTGCCTGCCCCCTCCAACTTTACCCTGTCCACTGGCTACTGCCCTCTATTCCCCAGACACAACCTTCCCCCCTCCCTCAGTCACTACCAGTGTAAAAAATACATTAATTTACCTCCAGGGGTGCCTCGGCAATGCACACACACAAAAAAAATACAAGCTCAAAAACAAGCCACTAGCAACCATCAAAAAAAACAAGCAACTTGAAAAAAAACAAATAAGCCCAATTCCGCTTGTTACTATATACAGTATGTGTACTTAGCAACTATGCTGCAGCCTCTCTCTGCTGCTGTCATGCTGTGTGCTGGGCTAGGGAGAGAGGCTGCTGCAGCAGCAGTCAGTTCTTTCTTTCCCTGCGTTATATGCGGGAAGGGGGAGCGGTTGTGCCCCCACCCATGGACACCTGCGCCCCCTGTGCGGTGCGTGCGGCCGCAAACATTTATTTATTTTAAGGAGGGGGTCTGCAAACTCTACAAAGCTGACACTACTCTATTCTGGTAGTTAATATAAGAAACAGTGTAGATTAATAGGGGTAAATTTACTAAGATTCGATTGGGTCCCGATTTTTTCGGTTTTTCAATTCAGATAGGATCAATCAAAAACTGACTTTTTTTTCACTTAAAAAAATCAGGAATTTACCAAGGTCCCGGTTTTGACAGGATCATTTTGATTGATGGTGTATTTGGTCGATCCTGTCTGTTTTGAAGTCTCAATTTCGCCGCCCAAATTTGTCTTCCGAACAAGCAGGCTGCACATATCAGTGAAATATGTGCCGACTGTTCTTTTATTTTTTATATTTTTAGGGTTAATTATTTGTAAAAAAATTGACGTGAGGTCCCCCCCCCAAAAAAAAAAGGCTTACCAGTCCCGTGCTTGCCAGCCTGTCCTGGTACCTAAAATTACAGGGAACAAAACGTGTAGGGTTCCACCGTAAGTTAGGTACCAGCACCTGGCTGCAGGGCCAGTCCTGGTTTTAATTATAGGGTGAAAATTGTTGCGCAGGGGTCCCCCTATAATTTAAACCAGCACCGTACCCTTTCTAGCAGGGGGCTGATGCCACAGTCAGGGGAGCCCTTTCACTTGGCCCCCATCCGCAGCATCAGTCCTGACCACTAGTCAGCCCAGGCCAGGGATCTCTTGGGAGTTGGGAACCCCCCCAATAAAGGGGTCCCCATCTCCAGGGCACCCCTGGCCTAGGCTGATAGCCCGGGGCTATCCCCGCCACCCCTGAGCGGTGGGTGGCAGGTTGATAGTGTATGTAGTGTGTAAAAAATAGAATTAACAAGATTGTCTTTACAGTGGAATTACAGGTCCCAGCAAGCCTCCCCCACATGCTGGTACTTGGAGAACCATTGAAGTCAATGGAGAGCCGCAGGGTTACTAAAGTTTATTCTGCGATTCCCACCATTGACTTCAATGGAGGGAGCCGTTCATTGGCTGAGAGTGGCGAGGGCTGACCTCTCTCAGCCAATGAACGCTCAGATACGACTCTACAAAGGCTAGAGCCGCGTGTGAGCATTTCATTCGGGAGATAACAACCATCCTGGTTGTTATCAGTTGCGTGGCTTGGAATTTGCATTTTTTTTGGTTTAAGAAGACCTTGGATGTCTACTTTGGACAAGAGGACCACTCCTGGTAATGTAGGTATGTATGTGTGTGTATGTACTGTATGTAATAAAACTGTACTTTCACAGTGTGTGTTGTGAGTTTTTTTTTTACACATTTCTTTACAGGTGAACTACAGGTACCAGCGGGCCCTTAATGCCCCGCATACTGCTACTTGTGGTTCTTCAAGTACCAGCATTGCGGGGGAGGCTTGCTAGGACCTGTAGTTCCACTGTAAAGACAATGTTGTTAATTCTATTTTTTACACACTACATACTCTATCAACCCGCCACCCACCGCCCTAGGGTGGCGGGGATAGCCCCGGGCTATCAACCTAGGCCAGGGGTGCCCTGGAAGGGGGGACCCCTTTATTGGGGGGTCCCCAACTCCCAGGGATCCCTGGACTGGGTTGACTAGCGGTCAGGACTGATGCTGTGGCTGGGGGGCCCGGTGAAAGGGTTCCCCTGGCTGTGGCATCAGCTCCCTGCTAGAAAGGGTCTGGTGCTGGTTTTAATTCTAGGGGACCTCTACATATTTTTTCCCCCTATAATTAAAACCAGGACTGGCCCTGCAGCCAGATGCTGGTACCTAATTTACGGTGGAACCCTACACATTTTGTTCCCCGTAATTTTAGGTACCAGGACAGGCTGGCAAGTCCGGGGCTGGTTAGCCTTTTGGGGGGGGACCTCATGTAATTTTCTTTTACATTAACCCTTAGAACACAATTGTCTTTCAGAAACACACTGATTTGTGTATGTTCGATGGCAACTCGCAGCTCAGGAGGTGGTGCATTTAAAACTTCTATCGAGTCCCTGATTTGAGTGTAAAACGGGCAACTTTAGCAAAACGAATTATGGTAAATTCCTGATTTGTATTAAAAAAGTGAAAAGTACTTCTGAATTGAGCCGATGGTGATATAATTTTTATTGTTCAAAATGGTCATATTTGCGCCATTAAACCTCCCAATTTCATCCTGACAAAATTAGTAAATCACCCGACTTTAATGATAGTAAATTCCCAATTTGCAAAAAAGTGATAACACCCAAAAATGCAAATCAGGACCAACACAGATCTTAGTAAATTTACCCCATAGTCTGATACTTTCACAGATTCCATGCATATTCCAGCTATCAAAGGTGCTTATACATTGCCAGAGGGATGTGTCATTAGGCAGAGCCGTAACTAGACTTTTTGGTGCCCTGTGCCAGAGAGAGCATTAGCGCCCCCCCCCCCCCCTTCATTTTTTAAATAGAGACATAAGATAGTGCACCTGAGAAAGGGCCATGGCCTCATGGGGAAGGGCCAGGGAAGAGATAGGGGAGGCCAAGTAATGCTGGGGATAAAAGAAGAGGAAGCTACAAGTGATGATGATAATAAACAGGAACAATTAATAACGATTTGTTATAAGAGGTTTATAACCCAATGTACTTGATTTTGTATCCAGAAAAACTGGGTGAAAGGCACCCAGGTATCATATGCAGATTAGCAACTCTCAGATGTGGTGAGCAGCAAGATAGATCCAGTCAGAACTGCCCCAGGCCAAATTACCCCCTTCTTTCCAGGATCACATGGGATATTCTCTCTGTCATCTGTGTGCTCCTTGTCTGGCTGACTGCAGCATGGAAGTCTGCTTTCACTCCCCTCCTCCTATCTCTCAACTTTGCTATATCCTGTTTGATTAAATTTGTCTTCATTATAGAAATTTCATTTAACGCTTTCCCCAAGTCTAAAGGTGGACCTACATATTGCCGACATCGGCAAATGTGTATGCAGCATAGGCAAGCACAGGGAGCGTTTCCGGTTACCTAGAAACCCCCCTCCACAACCCACACTATGACCACAATAACATTATATAATTAAATCTTACTAGAGCTGCATGTTTTAAAGATTCAGTATCACAAATGAAATAATTGTCACTACCAGTAATGATTACACCTGTGCACCAACTAGGATATCTGGAAAACATGCACTGTTATGTGTGGACTACTATAGACCATCTATAGAGCTAATAATATTCAGTGCACAAGGAGACCAATGTGTGTGTATACAGTATGTCCAGGGAAGTGCTAGGTTCTTCTGATGCTCTCCCAAATTCCTGGACTTGCTCCAATGCTCTAGAGTGGTGCCCACACCTGAAGTAGGGATGTGCAGGCTCGGTTCTACTCGGTTCCGTTCGGTTCTTTTTACCGGATCTTATTGGGTTTCAGCTGTCACGAGTTTTGGATAGCCAATAAGATTCGGTAAAAAGAACCGAACGGAACCGAGTAGAACCGAGCCTGCACATCCCTAACCTGAAGTAAAAACATTCAGCTCAGACAGGATGTCCCTGTATATGTCAGAATTATGACATACACTGCACTTTGTATGATGTATATTATAGCTAGTTAAGTGCTAATTATGCCCTCTTCATGGACTGGTCACACTCACTGTAAAATCAAGCATTTGCAAACCCCCTCTAGAAATCCTGCATTTGCCCCTTAGCACTATGTCGGCCCATGCGCGCTCCTGCAGGGTCATTGATCGCATCGACAGATCTGCCGTACATGCTGCTCAATGTGTCAATATGATGAATGACCCCATGCATTTGGATGAGGCTAGTGAACAACATATCGTACGGTTGTTCACCAGATTGCATGGTGTGTAGGGACCGCACGATATGTCGTCCATTGCATCATGGGTCGGCTGGGTACACAGGTCATCTAATGTATCCCCCAGCTTAAGTGACTTTTACTGCAAGCTCTAACTGGTCTGAGAGTTATATTGCTATATCATAGATGTGATGCTGTAAAAAAGTGACGGGCTGATTCATTTACTCTGCTTTGCACTTTAATGGACCTGTTTATTACTAAGCAAAAATAGGACTACTTCAGAGTTGTACGATATGCACACAGCAGCTGCGCTTTTAGACTCAGCCGCTGTGTGCATGTATGCTAATGCTCCAGCAGGTGCCTGAAGGAAAAATAAACCTCCAATCAGCATCTCAGATCCGATGCCTGCGTCCAATGATGCAGGATCGGATCAACATCGTTATCATTAATGATGTTTGCAGTATCGGCCATTTGTCTACTGGCTACTCAGACTGGCTGCCTCATCTACGCTGCCGAGGCCAGTAAATCTGCATTGGAAGACGCAGACATTGGTCAGGGCAATCCCAGAAAATGGGGATGACATGCCTAGTTTTCGGGAACACTGCCCAGCGCACCCCTGATGCAGCAGCAGATCACTGAAGCCGCTACTTGGTGTCTATTTATACAAGACACCTCCTGTGGCTTTTGCATATTGCAGCAAAGACACAGCGGTTGTGCTACAGTGCACATATCTGAATCAGGCCCAATGTTGACATTTACATTGCTGAAATGTCGATATTCAGCATGTTGGCACGTGCAGAATGTGAAATGCCGACATTCTGCACAGACTGGCAGCGGAGGGGTTAGGGCTAGGCTATGGGAGGGGAGGTTAGTGTTAGGCCATAGGGGAAGGGTTAGTCATACCGCCGGAAGTGCCACAGAAGCCATGGGAAGTAATTCTGACATTACCGCTGGACTCAGAGGACACCGATGTAGCCGCCATTAACACTGCATTAGTGTCGATATTATGCTTGTTGACAAAACATGCCATACCCTCAAACACACATTTGGACTCTGCTCTAGATTATAATCTCTCCCAAGCAGGACCATCTTAAAATACTATACTGTTTGAAGTAGATTTATAAAACCTCAAACTGATTTTGCAATAAATTTATAATGGACATGAAAATGCTTTACATATGTATTACACATTAATGTAAATGCAATTATATTTTATGGTAATACATTGCATACATTATATGATACATAATATTATAAATAATGTGCAATACAGTGTAGTTTTAACCATACACACTAAAACCGTACAAGCTAAAAAAACATTCACTACAGAATATAGTGAACCTTTTCTTGGTTTATGTGTTACTGTAGCAATGTGCTTGTTTACATGACTTCTGCACAATTTTTAGCAAATAACTTGAACGTCTTGCCATGAACCCACAGTAGATCTATGTCCTGTTGCTCCAGGCCTAAGGGGTGGGCAATAAGCGACCCTCCATTTACTGACTAACTACACATCTCAGCATGCCCTGCAACAGTTTTAGCATGGCCAAATAGCAAAACTTTGGCAGGGCATGCTGGGAAGTGTAGTTCTACAACAGGTGTGGGGTGGGGCGCTTATTACCCACCCTTACAAGTTAAATCAACAGAGGAGCACATATTTAAGTTCGGTACTCTTGGTGGGTCAGTGTTTTCCTCTTACCTTGTCAGGCTGGATCTGGGCTCTAATTTATCATATGAAATGGGTGACAACACTGTGTATAGTAAACAGATACATAATGAGAAGTCACCTGCAACAAATGCAAAGTCATAGCTATTAACTGAGAGTGTTATGGCATGGAAACATCCCTCATCAGGATCAAAAGTACAAAGACATAACTGCGATGAGCATTATAATGGGGAGATATGGTGGCACTATGAAGCCGATGGCACTGCAAGGCTATATTTTGTAGTATCATACAGTAGTAAACTGTTTGGTTGGTTATGCTTATTGTTTTACATTTTGTATATACCGTAGAGAGTACATTTTCACATTTTATCATGTACCAATAGGGATGCAGTCAGGAAGCCGACGGTCGAACTGCAAACAGCTGGCTTCCCGACTGTCAAATCCCGGCAGGGTACTAATGACAGGCGTGGAAATCCCGATGCCTGTCATGATACCTACGCCGAGAGCCCGACGCCCGGCATACCGAATGAAGGTAAGCCGGGCGCGGACAGCCGCTGGGGTGGTTTAGGTTTTAGGGCTCCCGGGGGCGGTATAACATACTGATTCCGTACCAATATATGCAAGCATGAATACACTATAATGTCACAACATGTATATCCTTCATCTTCACTACACCATACCACTCAAGCATACTTACAGAACAAGCATCACACGGTGCAAGCTGACAGATCCGTACAAATAACTCTAATTATGTGCTATTATTACTTCAATGTCTCAACCATTTCTATTTTATTGAACATTAGAGACAGAATGAGTAAGGTGATGTATGTGGGTTTGTCAGACTCATTTCATTCTGAGACGGATTGCGTGACTCAGCTCTTTGCAAGCGTAACAAATTGCCCCACCTTAAATTGCTATATGATGTACAGTATGCAAACTGTACAAAGCTGACACTAATCTATTCTCAACGTAGATTTATATTCAGACACCTTGACAGATTATATGCATATTCCAGTTATTGAAGGTGCTCATATATTGCCAGAGGGATGTGTCATTAGGTCCTGATTAAGATGAAAATACTAATGTGAATGCTTGAATCTGTTACAATGGGTTTATAGTCCTATGTTCTTGATTTTGTATCCAGAAAAACCAGGTGAAAGATCTTCATCTCCTCCCCAACAAAAGATGCAGAACAGTACAAGGCAGCGGGGAGTCATCTGCAGACAAACAACTCTCAGATGTGGCGAGCAGCTAGATAGATCCAGTCAGAACTGCCCCAGCCCAAAGTACCCCCTTCTTCCCAGGATCACATGGGATATTCGCTGTGTCATCTGTGTGCTCCTTGTTTGGCTGACTGCAGCATGGAAGTCTGCCTTCACTCCCCTCCTCCTATCTGCCTCCTCTGCTATAGGCTGTTTGATTTAATAAAGATGTCTTCATTATAGGGATTTCTGTTAACTCCTTCTCCAAGTCTAAGTGACATGTACTGCAAGTTCTAACTGGTCTGACATTTACAGTGCTATATATACCGTGGATGTGATGCTGTAGAAAGGTGATGGGCTGATTCATTTACTCTGCTTTGCACTTTAATGGGCCTGTTTATTAATAAGTAAAAATAGGACTAGTTTTCGATCCCAGGTCCTGACTCAGAGATGTAGGATACGCACACAGAAGCTGTGCCTTTGGACGGAGCTGCTGTGTGCATGTATGCTAATGCTCCAGGAGGCGCCTGAGGGCAAAAGCCGCCTCCAGTCAGCATCTCAGATCCGATGCCTGCTACCGATGTAGGATTGGATCAACATCGCGATCATCGATGATGTTTGCAGCATCGGACATCTGAATAAGCCTATGGCTGCTCAGACTGGCCACCTCACCTGCGCTGCCGAGGCCAGTAAATCTGCACTAGGAGACTCTGGCCTAGGCACTCCCAGAAAACAGGGAAGACATGGCTAGTTTTCAGGAATGCCCCCAAATGGCCACAACATGTCAATCAGGATGCTGCTTAGGGGACACTGCAAGCACAATCTCATAGAACCTGTTCTACACATGTGCTTCCTCCCACCATTGGAGATGTGCACAAACCTAAAGGCCCCCTGTTCATCGATGTGATAGAAAACCATGTATTGCAAATATATTTCTTTAAAACTTCACCAGTCCTGCCTGCTCATTGTAAGCTTTGACAAGTCAACTTTAGGCTTAATATTAGAACGATGAAGTCAAATTTGAGGAATCTGAAAATGTTCTTACAATGTTGCAATATTTAATTTACAAAATAAATCATCCTCTATTATGTAAACGGGAATTTTTTACGTTATAAAAATGATAGGTTTTTGGAGATGTGATCCGACCCTCGTGCTTTGGTTTTGGATCTGGATCTCCCCTGGTTTTGGATCTGAATCTGGTTTTGGATTTTTTTCCTTGGTGTTTTGTTTTTCGGTTTTGGTTTTGGATCTGGATTTTTTCTTAAAATATCATAAAAACAGCTAAAATCACATAAAATGGGCCTGTTTTTGTTTCCTACAGTATTATTAATCTCAGTAACATTTATTTCCAGTCATTTCCAATCAATTTTGACCACCTCACAATATTATTTTTTTCATCTAGTTAAGGCCAAAAGGTTGCATCCAGCTAGCTGGCTAACTAAGCTAAGCGACACAGTGGGCGGCACTAACATGTGGCAGTTCAGCTTCTAATTTCCAACACGGATACAGTGTGTTATACAGTGTGGGTTGGATACACCAATAGTGCACTTACTGTGACTGCAGTGTTGGCAGAGCGGGGTTGCTGACGGTGTCCTCAGTACATGGAATGGCAGTGCTGCAGTGCTGGCAGTGTCCTCAGTGAAGGGTACCAGCGATGTTGGCAGTGCGGGGGTGCCAGCAGTGTCTTCACTGCAGGTTTGCTGGCTGTGTCAGCAGTGCAGGGTTGCACGGATACAGTGTGTTATACAGTGTGGGTTGGATACACCAATAGTGCACTTACTGTGACAGCAGTGCAGGGTTGCTGGCAGTGTCCTCAGTACATGGAATGGCAGTGCTGCGGTGCTGGCAGTATCCTCAGTGAAGGGTACCAGCGATGTCGGCAGTGGTGGGGTGCCAGCGGTGTCCTCAGTGCAGGTTTGCTGATTGAGTCGGCAGTGCAGGGGTGTTCTCAATGCAGGGTGCCGGCGGTGTTGGCAGAGCGGGGGTGCCAGCGGTATCCTCAGTGCATGTGTGCTGACAGTGTTGGCAGCGCAGGGGTGCTGGTGGTGTCCTCAGTGTGGAAGTGCCGGCAGTGTCGGCAGTGTGGGGTCGCTAATGGTGTCCTCAGTACGTGGGGCAGCATTGCAGGGGTGCCATATGTGTCAGCAATGGTAGTGTTGGCAGCGGGGGATGCTGCCAGTGGGGTTGCCAATGGTGTCGGCACCAGGGGGTGCCGGCGGTCACCATCTCCTTTTGCTTCCTGCGTGCATATTAAATGGGCTTAACGCTGATTGGCTGAGAACTGTGACAGACAGTTCTCTCAGCCAATCAGCGTTAAGCCTGCTCAATACAAAACCTCTCATAGGCATTTTGATAAATATCTCCAGTTATGCTCTGGTTACATAGGGGTGTATTCAATTGGCTAATTGCCACGCAGGAGCTAATCATTTAACAGGGATTACCATACGCACGAGTGCCCACAGTCAGACTGAACATCGCAGTTCATGGAGCAACGAGGTAAAGTCTGCGGAGAAAACACTAAATTGGGCTTGCAACCACAGCTTACGTGGAATCAGTGTATTTTTCGCATGTGAGTCCAGATAGTTTGGTGTGGGAAACATGCTATTTAATTGTTTAGCCTTTCCCCGCACCGTGGTGATTTTGGCCGGCAATTAGTCGCGGGGTAAACCCCGCAGCTAATTGAATACCTATGATAATTGGTTTTCTTGGTTTTCTTCCTACCTATCTGATCGCTCTTTTACTGTTCGTTTTTCTGATTCTGCCTCCTCTTCGCTACCTCTATCAGTTGGAGTACTGCAAGGCTCTGTCTTAGGTCCTCTGCTGTTCTCAATCTATACCTCCTCTCTTGGCAAACTAATCAGCTCTTTTGGATTTCAGTACCATCTGTATGCGGATGATACTCAAATCTACCTATCCTCCCCAGATTTATCTCCATCTGTATTGGTCCGTGTCACTGAATGTATTTCTGCCATTTCATCTTGGATGTCATCTCGCCACCTGAAACTTAATATTTCTAAAACAGAATTAATTATATTTCCACTGGCCAATAACAGTTACCAACCTGATCTCTTTATCACTGTTGATACCTCGACCATCCACCCCGCCCCACAAGCTCGCTGCCTTGGTGTCATCCTTGACTCTGAACTGTCCTTTGTTCCCCACATTCAATCTGTCTCAAAATCATGTTACATACACTTAAAAAACATATTCAAAATTCGACCATATCTCACACAAGACACTGCAAAAACTCTAATCCATGCACTTATTATTTCCCGCATTGACTATTGCAATAGCCTCTTTACTTGTCTTCCCAAAAACAGGCTATCACCATTACAGTCCATTATGAATGCAGCTGCAAGGCTTATCTTCCTTGCAAAACGTTCTTCTTCTGCTGCCCTGCTCTGTCAGTCCCTCCATTGGTTGCTGGTTTTCTACCGTATTCAATACAAAATACTTTCACTTACACATAAGGCTATTAACCAAACCACACCAACATACATCTCTTCACTCATCTCAAAATATCTCCCAACACGACCTCTCCGCTCAGCACAAGATCTGCGTCTCTCATTACCATGCATTACTTGTTCCCATTCACAGTTACAGGACTTTCTTCATGCTGCACCCACTCTATGGAATGAACAACCTCGCACAATAAGACTTTCATCTAGTCTCCAATCCTTCAAGCGATCCCTGAAATCTCACCTCTTCAGGCAAGCTTATCAGATTCCAGAACCTCCCACATAACCTTTATGGCTTCCATATCTATTTACATCCCCTTTTTACAGTCCACACACAATCTCACACATCGTCTTTCTCTCACATCCTCATGACAGTTGGTCGACATTCCTGTGTGACTGGATCATGCAGCCAACCAAGAAACTGTGCATTCTGGCTGGACCAAATGCAATATATAGCACCTATCCTTGTGTATCAATGCCTATTTCCCTATAGATTGTAAGCTTGCGAGCAGGGCCTTCCTACCTATATATCTGTCTGTTATTACCCAGTTTTGTTCTATTAATGTATACAATTGTAAAGTGCAACGGAATATGCTGTGCTATATAAGAAACTGTTAATAAATAAATAAATGATAATGTGTCTGGCTGAATTCAGCATGCGGTTGTTTCCAGCTTCTGTCTCTGCTAGACTTACCTCTAGGCTCACAAGAACAGGATCACTTTATGGTATAGTATTTTGCTACTGAATAAAAAGTTAGGAAAAACTGCAGAGTTATTTATTGTAACTCTTAGTTGTATATGTATCAGTTGCGTAACTAGGGTATTTGGAGCCCGGGGCAAGTTAAAATCGGAGCACTCCCTCCAAGTATGTGCAGTGAAAAAGTGGCCATGGCCACATGCCACAAGGGGTGTGGCCACTGAAAAATGGGGGCATGTCAACATGACTCACCACCATTTCTCGTCACTCTGGGAACATTTTTTTCTATTCCATATGTACCTCAATGCCTCCAGAGTAGTGCCACTCTTGCTATGACCACTGTAGTAGTGCCCCTTATTCAGTGCCACCAATAGTGCCCTTTATTCAGTGCCCCAGTAGTGCACCCTTATCAGTGCCCCCAGTAGTGCACCCTTATACAGTGCCCCAGTAGTGCCCCTTATGCAGTGCCCTCAACAGTGCCACTTATACAGTGCCCCTTATTCAGTGCCCCCAGTAGTGCACCCTTATACAGTGCCCCTTATACATTACTCCCAGTAGTGCACCCTTATACAGTGCCCCCAGTAGTGCACCCTTATACAGTGCCCCCAGTAGTGCCTCTTATGCAGTTCCGATTGCAGTGTCCCCAGTAGTGCTCCCTTATATAGCGCTCCCAGTAGTTTCCCTTATGCAGTTCCCCTTTTACAGTGCACCCTTATGCAGTGCACCCAGTAGTGCAGCCTCATACAGTGCCCCAGTAGTGCACCCATAGACAGTGCCTCCAGTAGTGCCCCTTATACAGTGCCTCAGTCAGGGCTGCCATCAGGGGGGGACCGTCGGGACTACTGTCCTGGGCAGAGATGGGGGGCCTGGCCTGCTCCTGCCACCTGCCTGCCGCTGCTACAGCCAGTGTAGGTAGTCCTACAGCCGCTACCACCACTACTGCCAGCGCTGATGATGTATATGGGGCCCCGGGCGGTCCACTCCCCAACCTGCCGCTACTGAAAGGAGCCCGCCATGAGGGAGATCCTGGTCCTGCCGTACGACGTCCATCCCCTCTGCAGTCCCGAACTGCTGATGCACAATAAAGGTTTACATCTTGTGGTGAACCCTCTATATTCACTCTTGTGAAGTCTTCTCTTGATTGTTGACTTTGACACATATACACCTACCTCCTGGAGAGTGTTCTTGATTTGGCCACCTGTTGTGGAGGGGTTTTTCTTCACCAGGCAAATAATTCTTTGTCATCCACCACAGTTGTTTTCCGTGGTCTTCCGGGTCTTTTGGTGTTGCTGAGCTCTCCGGTGCGTTCTTTCTTTTTAAGAATGTTTCAAACAGTTGATTTTCTCCACACCTAATGTTTTTACTATCTCTCTGATGGGTTTGTTTTGATATTTCAGCCTAATGATGGCTTGCTTCACTGATAGTGACAGCTCTTTGGATCTCATATTGAGAGTCGACAGCAACTGATTGCAAATGTCACACCTAGAATTAACTCCAGACCTTTTACCTGCTTAATTGATAATGAAATAACGAGGGAATAGCCCACACCTGTCCATGAAATAGCTTTTGAGTTGATAGTCCCATTACTTTTGGCCCCTTAAAAGTGGGAGGCACATATAGAAACCGTTGTAATTCCTACACCGTTCACCTGATTTGGATGTAATTACCCTCAAATTAAATCTGAAAGTCAGCAGTTAAAGCACACCTTGTTTGTTTCATTTCAAAGCCATTGTGGTGGTGAACAGAGGCCAAAATATGAAAATTCTGTCAATGTCCCAATATTTATGCACCTGACTGTATATATATATATATATATATATATATATTTAGATACACACACACACACATATAGATATATATATTAGAGATGAGCGGTTCGGATTCTGTGGAATCCGAACCGCTCCGAACATTGGGGATCCGAGTCCACCCGAACCCTGTTCGGGTGTTCACCGCCTGACTCGGATCCCCGTTCGGGGCCGAACGGCGGCCGCCTGATGTCGGATTCTCACTAGAGAATCCGACATCAGGTCTCCTCGCGTGTAGGGCAGAGCGCAGTGATAGCGCTCTGCCCTACACAGACACAGACACACAGCCGCCAGCGGCAGCTGTGTGTTTGTTACAGCAGCCAATGAGAGTCACACAGACTCTCATTGGCTGCTGCACGGAGGGAGCCGGCTGGAGCTCACACATGAGCTCCGTCTTCCGGCTCCCTCCTCAGCGTGTGACAGAGCGGACGGCGCGGGAGCGGGGATACAGGTAAGTTTTATTTTTTTTATTTTTTTACTTGTCAAAGGTCCGGGGGCGCTACTGGGGGGGGGGGGTCTGCACTACTGGGGGGGTCTGCTACTGGGGGGGGGCTATACTACTGGGGGGGCCATACTACAGAGGGGCCTGCTACTGGGGGGGCTATACTACTGGGGGGGGGGTCTGCACTACTGGGGGGGGGTCTGCTACTGGGGGAGGCAATACTACTGGGGGGGCCATACTACAGAGGGGCCTGCTACTGGGGGGGGCTATACTACTGGGGGGGGGTCTGCTACTGGGGGGGCCATACTACTGGGGGGGCCTACTACAGGGGGGCCATACTACAGGGGGGGCCCATACTACAGGGGGGGCTACTACTGGAGCAGCCTACTACTGGGGGGGCCTGCTACTGGGGCAGCCTACTACTGGGGGAGCCATACTACTGGGGGGGCATACTACTGGGTGGCATGCTAATGGGGGGCATACTACTGGGGAGCATTCAACTGGGGGCACTGCATAGTGGACCGTACTACTAAGGGGACTGCATAGGGGGCACCACTGCTGGGGGACATTGTGTAAGGGACACCGCTACTGTGGGCATTGTGTAAAAGGGTCACTACTGTGGGCATTGTGTAAAAGGGGCACTACTGTGTGTCGTAACATAAATAAGAGACACTACTTTATGGTGTAATGTGAATCAGGCCCTATGTGCGGTATAATGCTAATAAGATTGTGCACTGTGACTCCTAGGGCCGTAGCCCACTTTGTAAACAAGTACTGTGACTCTGCTGGCCGTACCCCACTGGGTGGGTGCACTACTTTTCATTTCTGCCACTGCTGTGTGGCAATGTGTCATAGATGTGCTTTATACTGTGGTGTCTGTGTCGTTGTGCCGCTGCTTTGTCGCTTAGTAACCAGTCAGCTCACTGCAACCTTTGGCCAATAATGTTGAAAACAATATTATAAGCTGTGATATGGTCTAAATTGACTGGAAATTAATGTTATTGAGGTTAATAATACTCTAGGAAGAAAAAAAAGACCAATTTATGTGATTTTAGCTTTTTTTGTCAATTTTTGTAAAAAAATCCAAATCCAAATCCAAATCCAAATCCAAAGCCAGTCACCGCAGTTTGGCAAATCCAAATCCAAATCCAAAGCCGGACGACGAATTAGAACCAAATCCAAATCCAAATCCGGCAAAAATGGTCCGGCGCACATCCCTAATATATATATAGCTGTTTGGAGGCATGTCATTGGCACCTAGCAGTAGCAAGGCAGACACAGAATGGGTATGTAATGACGGCTGTCGGGATGCCTCCTGTAAGAATACCGACAGCAGCATTCTGATGGTTGGTATTCTGACAGGGGTTGGGTAAGTATACGTCCCCTTCCCCCCCTAACCCTCCCTTTTGGTAGGCTAACCCTCCCCACCCTGCACCCTAGCCCTCCCCGTTAGTGCCTAAACCTAATCCTCCACCCTTCATGCCTAAACCTGACCCCCCCAAGGGTGCCTAACCCTCCACCCTAGGGGTGCCTAACCCTAACCCCCCCAAAAAAAACCTAACCCTAACCCCGGCTAAAGCTAAGGGCTCCCCGGGCTTACCTCGTTGAGGCTGGCGGGTCGGCATCAGGCTTAAGTTCGGCGTCTGTATTTTGATGCCTATCTTAAGTCCCTTGTCGGGATTCAGCTGTTGGTATTGAGACTGGCGGCCGCCAGTCTCATAACTTCATCCCGACAGGCACATTTACTGCATGGGCAGATGCAGTTGCATCTTGAAGTGCGTCTAGCTCTACATATCGATATACAGGGCTGTAAGGAGAGGTGGGACTAGCCGTACATACCATCGAATGCAGCTCGCGCCCTTCTCTAGTGTTTGGTTTACGCACTGTGTGTGTGAGGGGGGGGGCCCTGCCTGTTTTGTCGGTCCGGGCCCCACAATTTCTGATGGCAGCCCTTGCCTCAATAGTGCCCTTTATACAGTGCCCCCAGTAGTAGTCCCCCTATAGTCCCCTTTTGTAGTGTCCCCAGTAGTGCCCCTTATACAGTACCCCCAGTAGTAGTCCTTCCTATGCAGTGCCCCCATGCAGTGCCCCAAGTAGGGTCCCCCCAATGCAGTGCCCCAAGTAGTGCCCCTTATACAGTGCCCCCAGTAGTGCCCCTTATACAGTGCCCACAGTAGTGGTCCCCCTATGCAGTGCCCCCAATAGTGCTCCCCATGCAGTGCCCCCAGTAGGGTCCCCCCTATGCAGTGCTCCTTACATATATCATACAAAGACACACACAAAAAAAACCCCACTTACCTGAATCCACACTCCTGCGCCCACCGCCATCTGCTCCTCCGTCCTCCCACGCAGCACTATGGGAGAGATGTCATGACGTCTCTCCTATCACCCACTGTGGGAGCCGAAAGCAGAGCTGATGTGTGAGCTCCAGCCCAGCTCTGGCAAGGGGCGCAGCAGCAAATGAGAGTCTGACTCTCATTGGCTGCTAAAGCAAACACACTGCCGCCAGGTAGTACAAGTGTAATACCAGGCGCCGGCAGTGATATGCTTGTTACTGCATTACACTGACTTAACACCATTGTCCTGGACTGCGTCCGGCACCTTCCCTCCCCCAGGGCACCCAGGGTAAGAGCCCTGTTCGAACACCTGAGTTACGCCACCGATATGTATGATTTCTTTTCATGATAATTGTACTCCCCTTACCCCTCTGGTTGTGTATTCCCTTTTTTGTGTCCCAGTTTATTTATTTTAAAGAACAATAAGTATTAATTTTATAGTGCTCATTAACTGATATGTTTGGGTGTGGTTCTGTCTCTTTAAGACTGCATCTGAACACATGGAAGAAGCATCATTTGAAATTCAAATCTGTGAGATAGCTGGGGGTATATTTACTAAAGAGCAATTTTTGGATTATGGATTTTGGACTCCACCAACACTGTTCTTCCTCCTATCTGATTTTTAGACATTTTAACTGTATTGTTCCTGTATCTCGCGCTCATCACTACTACTACCGTTTCCCCCTCCTACTCCCTCATCTACACTATCTACACAATGTAACTCTTTTCTTCTACTCCCCCTCTCACTCAGCAGCTACATAATTCTCTCATCTACCATCAATTCCCACCCCTTTCCTACCTACATAGTCTCCTCCACCTTCTCTTCTCCCACCTTCCTCTCCTCTGTCTCCCTTCATCCCATGTAGTACTCTCCACTACATCTCCCATAACTCCATTGTTCACTATTCTTTCACCATGGTCCTCTACACCACCACTAAGCCCTGCACC
>JAUIMM010003677.1:0-50300 GCA_031769625.1 Taudactylus pleione
TGTATGTGTAATAGGATGTCAATAGAAGGGGAGGTGTATGTGTAATAGGATGTATATATAGAAGGGGGAGGTGTATGTGTAATAGGATGTATATAGAAGGGGAGGTGTATGTATAATAGGATGTATATAGAAGGGGAGGTGTAAGTTGTAATAGGATGGTATATATAGAATGGGAGGTGTATTGTGTAATAGGATGTATATAGAAGGGGAGGTGTATGTGTAATAGGATGTATATAGAAGGGGAGGTGTATGTGTAATAGGATGTATATATAGAAGGGGAGGTGTATGTGTAATAGGATGTATATAGAAGGGGAGGTGTATGTGTATTAGGATGTATATAGAAGGGGAGGTGTATGTGTAATAGGATGTATATATAGAATGGGAGGTGTATGTGTAACAGGATGTATATAGAAGGGGAGGTGTATGTGTAACAGGATGTATATAGAAGGGGAGGTGTATGTGTAATAGGATGTATATAGAAAGGGAGGTGTATGTGTAATAGGATGTATATAGAAGGGGAGCTGTATGTGTAATAGGATGTATATATAGAAGGGAGGTGTATGTGTAATAGGATGTATATATAGAAGATGAGGTGTATGTGTAATAGGATGTATATAGAAGGGGAGGTGTATGTGTAATAGGATGTATATATAGAAGGGGAGGTGTATGTGTAATAGGATGTATAAATAGAAGGGGAGGTGTATGTGTAATAGGATGTATATATAGAAGGGGAGGTGTATGTGTAATTGGATGTATATATAGAAGGGGAGGTGTATGTGTAATAGGATGTATATAGAAGGAGAGGTGTATGTGTAATAGGATGTATATAGAATGGGAGGTGTATGTGTAATAGGATGTATATATAGAATGGGAGGTGTATGTGTAATAGGATGTATATATAGAAGGGGAGGTGTATGTGTAATAGGATGTATATAGAAGGGGAGGTGTATGTGTAATAGGATGTATATAGAATGGGAGGTGTATGTGTAATAGGATGTATATATAGAATGGGAGGTGTATGTGTAATAGGATGTATATAGAAGGGGAGGTGTATGTGTAATAGGATGTAAATAGAAGGGGAGGTGTATGTGTAATAGGATGTATATATAGAATGGGAGGTGTATGTGTAATAGGATGTATATATAGAATGGGAGGTGTATGTCTAATAGGATGTATATAGAATGGGAGGTGTATGTGTAATAGGAAGTATATATAGAAGGGGAGGTGTATGTGTAATAGGATGTATATTGAAGGGGAGGTGTATGTGTAATAGGATGTATATAGAAGGGGAGGTATATGTGTAATAGGATGTATATAGAAGGGAAGGTGTATGTGTAATAGGATGTATATATAGAAGGGGAGGTGTATGTGTAATAGATGTATATATACAGGGAGGTGTATGTGTAATAGGATGTATATAGAGAAGGAGTGTATGTGTAATAGGATGTATATAAGGGGAGGTGTATTTGTAATAGCATGTATATATAAACCGATGTTGATAGATGTATACTGTAGAACACTAGGTTCTTATTCAGTATACCACTTAGTATAACTCGTGTTTACAGCATGTATTATATAAAGCAGGTATTGTATACAGAGTACATAGAAGGGAGGTGTATGTGTATAGGATGTATATAGAAGGGAGTCTTGTGTAATAGGACTGTATATAGAAGGGAGGTGTTCGTATAGAGATGTTATACAGACTCTTTATGTATACTGTATACTTCGTTGCTTATACTAGACATGTCAGTACTGTATATGTGTATATAGGACATGTATATAGAAGGGGCGGTGTATGTGTAATAGGACCGTCTATACACACTGCCAGTGTCTGTGTAATAGACCGCATATAGACTCGGTGGTCGTATACATAGTCCAACTTCTGACACACTCTTTTCTTATTCATATACCACTTCATACTCACTCGGTTGTATACATATCGACTTACACTCGCAGTGTCTTGAGTACATATACCCCTTCAAACACACTCCTTTTCTGTAGACAGATACCACTTCATACAGACTCGATGTCGTATACGATATTACCACTTAGAACAGCTCTATGTGTAATACATATACACTCAGAGCCAGCTCTTGTCGTATACAGTATACCACTTCATACACACACTCCTCATCTTAGTCATAGACCACTTCATACACTACTCCTTGTCTTATACATATACCACTACATACACGACTCTCCTTGTCTTATACAGTATACCACTTCATACACACACTCCTTTGTCTTATACATAGTACCACTTCATACACACACTCCTTTTCTGTAGACATATACCAATTCATACACACACTCCTTGTCTTATACATATACCACTTCATACACACTCCTTGTCCTATACATATACCACTTCAGACACACTCCTTTTCTTATACATATACCACTTCATACACACACTCCATTTCTTATACATATACCACTTCATACACAACACTCCTTTTCTTATACATATACCCCTTCTTACACACTCCCTTTCTTATACATATACCCCTTCATACACACTCCTTTTCTTATACATATACCACTTCATACACACTCCTTTTCTTATACATATACCACTTCATACATCACTCCTTTCTTAGTACATATACCTCTTCATACACACACTCCTTTTCTTATACATATACCACTTCAAACACACTCCTTTTCTTATACACATACCACTTCATACACACACTCATTTCTTATACATATACCACTTCATACACACTCCTTTTCTTAGTACATATACCACTTCCTACACACACTCCATTGCTTATACATATACCCCTTCAGACACACTCCTTTTCTTAGACATATCCAACTTCATACACACTCCTTTTCTTATACATATACCACTCATACACACACTCCTTTTCTTATACATATACCACTTCATACATACACTCCATTTCTTATACATATACCCCTTCATACACACTCCTTTTCTTATACATATACCACTTCATACACACTCCCTTTTCTTATACATATACCACTTCATACACACTCCTTTTCTCATACATATACCACTTCATACACACACTCCTTTTCTTATACAGATACCACTTCATACACACACTCCTCTCATCTTATACATATACCACTTCATACACACTCCTTTTCTTATACATATACCACTTCATACACACACTCCTTTTCTTATACATATACCACTTCATAAACACACTCCTTTTCTTATACATATACCACTTCATACACACACTCCTTTCTTATACATATACCAATTCATACACACACTCCTTTTCTTATACATTATACCACTTCATACACACTCCTTGTCCTATACATATACCACTTCATACACACTCCTTTTCTTATACATATACCACTTCATACACACACTCCATTTCTTATACATATACCACTTCATACACACACTCCTTTTCTTATACATATACCACTTCATACACACTCCTTTGCTTATACATATACCACTTCCTACACACACTCCTTTTCTTATACATATACCACGTCATACCCACTCCTTTTCTTATACATATACCACTTCATACACACACTCCATTTCTTATACATTATACCACTTCATACACACACTCCATTTCTTATACATATACCACCTCATACACACTCCATTTCTTATACATATACCACTTCCTACACACACTCCTTTTCTATAGACAAATACCACTTCATACACACTCCTTTTCTTATACATATACCACTTCATACACACTCCTTTTCTTACACATATACCACTTCATACACACTCCTTTTCGTTATACATATACCACGTCATACACACACTCCTTTTCTTATACATATACCACTTCATACACACACTCCTTTTCTTATACATATACCACTTCATACACACTCCCTTTCTTATACATCTACCACTTCATACACACTCCTTTTCTTATACACATACCACTTCATACACACACCCCATTTCTTATACATATACCACTTCATACACACTCCTTTCCTTATACATATACCACTTCATACACACTCCTTTTCTTACACATATACCACTTCATACACACACTCCATTTCTTATACATATACCCCGTCATACACACTCCTTTTCTTATACATATACCACTTCATACACACTCCTTTTCTTATACATATACCACTTCATACATCACTCCTTTTCTTATACATATACCACTTCATACACCCTCCTTGTCTTATACATATACCACTTCATACACACTCCTTTTCTTATACTTATACCCCTTCCTACACACACTTCCCTTTCTTATACATATACCACTTCATACACACCCTCCTTTTTCTTATACATATACCACTTCATACACACTCCTTTTCTTACACATATACCCCTTCATACACACTCCTTTCTTATACATATGACCACTTCATACACACACTCCATTTCTTATACATATACCACTTCATACCCACTCCTTGTCTTATACATATACCACTTCATACACACTCCTTTACTTATACATACACCACTTCATACACACTCCTTTTCTTATACATATACCACTTCATACACACACTCCTGTTCTTATACATATACCACTTCATACACACTCCTTTGTCTTATACATATACCACTTCATACACCCACTCCTTTCTTATACATATACCACTTCATACACACTCCTTTTCTTATACATATACCACTTCATACACACTCCTTTGTCTTATACATATACCACTTCATACACACACTCCTTTTCTTATACATATACCACTTCATACATCACTCCTTTTCTTATACATATACCACTTCATACCCACGCCTTTTCTTATACATATACCACTTCATACACACTCCTTTACTTATACATACACCACTTCATACACACTCCTTTTCTTATACATATACCACTTCATACACACACTCCATTTCTTATACATATACCACTTCATACACACTCCTTTTCTTATACATATACCACTTCATACACACACTCCTTTTCTTATACATATACTTCTTCATAAACACACTCCTTTTCTTATACCTATACCCCTCCACACACACACTCCTTTTCTTATACCACTTCATACACACTCCATTTCTTATACATATACCACTTCCTACACACACTCCTTTTATTATACATATACCACTTCATACACACTCCTTTTCTTATACATATACCACTTCATACATACACTCCCTTTCTTACACACAAACCCCTTCACACACATTCCATTTCTTATACACATGACCACGTCATACACACACTCCTTTTCTTATACATATACCCCTTCATACACACACTCCTTGTCTTATACATATACCACTTCATACACACACTCCATTTCTTATACATATACCACTTCCTACACACACTCCTTTTCTTATACATATACCACTTCATACACACTCCTTTTCTTATACATATACCACTTCATACACACTCCTTTTCTTACACATATACCACTTCATACACACTCCTTTTCTTATACATATACCACTTCATACACACACTCCTTTTCTTATACATATACCACTTCATACACACACTCCTTTTCTTATACATATACCACTTCATACACACTCCCTTTCTTATACATCTACCACTTCATACACACTCCTTTTCTTATACACATACCACTTCATACACACACCCCATTTCTTATACATATACCACTTCATACACACTCCTTTCCTTATACATATACCACTTCATACACACTCCTTTTCTTACACATATACCACTTCATACACACACTCCATTTCTTATACATATACCCCGTCATACACACTCCTTTTCTTATACATATACCACTTCATACACACTCCTTTTCTTATACATATACCACTTCATACATCACTCCTTTTCTTATACATATACCACTTCATACACCCTCCTTTTCTTATACATATACCACTTCATACACACTCCTTTTCTTATACTTATACCCCTTCCTACACACACTCCCTTTCTTATACATATACCACTTCATACACACCCTCCTTGTCTTATACATAGTACCACTTCATACACACTCCTTTTCTTACACATATACCCCTTCATACACACTCCTTTTCTTATACATATACCACTTCATACACACACTCCATTTCTTATACATATACCACTTCATACCCACTCCTTTTCTTATACATATACCACTTCATTACACACTCCTTTTCTTATACATATACCACTTCATACACACACTCCTTTTCTTATACATATACCACTTCATACACACTCCTTTTCTTATACATATACCACTTCATACACCCACTCCTTTTCTTATACATATACCACTTCATACACACTCCTTTTCTTATACATATACCACTTCATACACACTCCTTTTCTTATACATATACCACTTCATACACACACTCCTTTTCTTATACATATACCACTTCATACATCACTCCTTTTCTTATACATATACCACTTCATACCCACTCCTTTTCTTATACATATACCACTTCATACACACTCCTTTACTTATACATACACCACTTCATACACACTCCTTTTCTTATACATATACCACTTCATACACACACTCCATTTCTTATACATATACCACTTCATACACACTCCTTTTCTTATACATATACCACTTCATACACACACTCCTTTTCTCATACATATACTTCTTCATAAACACACTCCTTTTCTTATACCTATACCCCTCCACACACACACTCCTTTTCTTATACCACTTCATACACACTCCATTTCTTATACATATACCACTTCCTACACACACTCCTTTTATTATACATATACCACTTCATACACACTCCTTTTCTTATACATATACCACTTCAGACATACACTCCCTTTCTTACACACAAACCCCTTCACACACATTCCATTTCTTATACACATACCACTTCATACACACACTCCTTTTCTTATACATATACCCCTTCATACACACACTCCTTTTCTTATACATATACCACTTCATACACACACTCCATTCTTATACATATACCACTTCACACACACTCCTTTTCTTATACATATACCACTTCCTACACACTCCTTTCTTATACATATACCACTTCATACACACTCCTTTCTTATACAGATACCACTTCATACACCCACTCCTTTTCTTATACATATACCACTTCATACACACACTCCATTTCTTATACATATACCACTTCATACACACTCCTTTTCTTATACATATACCACTTCCTACACACTCCTTTTCTTATACATATACCACTTCACACACGCCTTTCTTATACATATACCACTTCATACACCCACTCCTTGTCTTATACATATACCACTTCATACACACACTCCTTTTCTTATACATATACCACTTCATACACTCACTCCTTTTCTTATACATATACCACTTCATACACACTCCCTTTATTATACATATACCACTTCATACACACTCCTTTTCTTATACATATACCACTTCATACACACACTCCTTTTCTTAGACATATACTTCTTCATAAACACACTCCTTTCTTATACCTATACCCCTCCATACACACACTCCTTTTCTTATACATATACTTCTTCATAAACACACTCCTTTTCTTATACCTATACCCCTCCACACACACACTCCTTTTCTTATACCACTTCATACACACACTCCTTTTCTTATACATATACCACTTCATACACACTCCATTTCTTATACATATACCACTTCATACATACACTCCCTTTCTTATACACATACCCCTTCACACACATTCCATTTCTTATAAACATTACCACTTCATACACACACTCCTTGTCTTATACATATACCCCTTCATACACACACTCCTTTTCTTAGTACATATACCACTTCATACACACACTCCATTTCTTATACATATACCACTTCATACACACTCCTTTTCTTATACATATACCACTTCCTACACACTCCTTTTCTTATACATATACCACTTCATACACACTCCTTTTCTTATACATATACCACTTCATACACCCACTCCTTTTCTTATACATATACCACTTCATACACTCACTCCTTTTCTTATACATATACCAATTCATACACACTCCTTTTCTAATACATATACCACTCCATACACACACTCCATTTTTTTACATATACCACTTCATACACCCTCCTTTTCTTATACATATACCACTTCATACACACTCCTTTTCTTATACATATACCACTTCATACACACACTCCTTTTCTAATACATATACCACTTCATACACACACTCCATTTCTTATACATATACCACTTCATACACACTCCTTTCCTTATACATATACCACTTCATACACACTCCTTTTCTTATACATAAACCACTTCATCCACACTCCTTTTCTTATACATATACCACTTCATACACTCACTCCTTTTCTTATACATATACCACTTCAGACACACTCCTTTTCTTATACATATACCACTTCATACACACTCCTTTTCTTATACATATACCACTTCATAGCACTCACGCCTTTTCTTATACATATACCACTTCATACACACTCCTTTTCTTATACATGATACCACTTCAAACACACTCCTTGTTCTTATACATATACCACTTCATACACACTCCTTGTCTCATACATATACCACTTCATACACACACTCCTTTTCTTATACATATACCACTTCATACACACTCCTTTTCTTATACATATACCACTTCATACACACACTCCTTTCTTATACATATACCACTTCATACACACACTCCTTTTCTTATACATATACCACTTCATACACACACTCCTTTTCTTATACATATACCACTTCATACACACACTCCTTTTCTTATACATATACTACTTCATACACACACTCCTTTTCTTATACATATACCACTTCATACACACTCCTTTTCTTATACATATACCACTTCATACACACACTCCTTTTCTTATACATATACCACTTCATACACACTCCTTTTCTTATACATATACCACTTCATACCCACACTCCTTTTCTTATACATATACCACTTCATACACTCACTCCTTTTCTTATACATATACCACTTCATACACACTCCTTTTCTTACACATATACCCCTTCATACACACTCCTTTTCTTATACATATACCACTTCATACACACACTCCTTTTCTTATACATATACCACTTCATACACACACTCCTTTTCTTATACATATACCACTTCATACACACACTCCTTTTCTTATACATATACCACTTCATACACACTCCTTGTCTTATACATATACCACTTCATACACACACTCCTTTTCTTATACATATACCACTTCATACACACTCCTTTTCTTATACATATACCACTTCATACACACACTCCTTTTCTTCTACATATACCACTTCATACACACACTCCTTTTCTTATACATATACCACTTCATACACACACTCCTTTTCTTATACATATACCACTTCATACACATACTCCATTTCTTATACATATACAACTTCATACACACTCCATTTCTCATACATATACCACTTCCTACACATACTCCTTTTCTTATACACATACCACTTCATACACACTCCTTTTCTTATACATATACCACTTCATACACACACTCCATTTCTTATACATATACCACTTCATACACACTCCTTTCCTCATACATATACCACTTCATACACACACTCCATTTCTTATACATATACAACTTCATACACACTCCATTTCTTATACATATACCACTTCATACACACTCCTTTTCTTATACACATACCACTTCATACACACTCCTTTTCTTATACATATACCACTTCATACACACACTCCATTTCTTATACATATACCACTTCATACACACTCCTTTCCTTATACATATACCACTTCATACACACTCCTTTTCTTACACATATACCACTTCATACACACACTCCATTTCTTATACATATACCCATTCATACACACTCCTTGCACACACACCCCCCCCCCCCCTTCGTCTGCTGCCCCGCTCGCTCACCCAACACACACCACCCTAACCCCCACCCCCACCCCAACACACACACCCACCACAACCCCCACACCCACCCCAACACACACCCACCACAACCCCCACCCCCAACCCAACACACACCCACCACAACCCCCACCCCCACCCCAACACACACACCCACCACAACCCCCACCCCCACCCCAACACACACCCACCACAACCCACACCCCCACCCCAACACACACCCACCACAACCCCCACCCCCACCCCAACACACACCCACCACCACCCCCACCCCCACCCCAACACACACACCCACCACAACCCCCACCCACAACCCAACACACACCCACCACAACCCCCACCCCCACCCCAACACACACACCCACCACAACCCCCACCCCCACCCCAACACACACCCACCACAACCCACACCCCCACCCCAACACCCACACCAACCACTACCCCACCCACACCCATGCACACACCCACCACCACCCCACCCCCACCCCAACACCCACACCCACCACAACCCCCACCCCCACCCCAACTCACACACCCACCACTACCCCCACCCCCACCCCTACACACACACCACCACAACCCCCACCACCACCCCAACACACTCACCCACCACAACCCCCACCCCCTCCCCAACACACCCACCTCATCCCCCTCCCCTCCCAACACACACACCCACCTCTACCCCCACCCCCACCCAACACACACCCCACCAACCCCACCCCCACCCCAACACACACTCCCACCACAACCCCACCCCACCCCATCTCACACACCACCTCAACCCCCACCCCCACCCCTACACACACATCCATCCACAACCCCCTACCCCTCCCCTACACACACCCTCCAGATACCCCCTCACCCACCCCTACAATCACCCACCTCAACCCCTCCCCCACCCCATCACACACTCCCACCACAACCCCCACCCCCACCCCAACACAATACCATCCACAACCCCATCCCCCTCCCCTACTCTCACCATCCACATACCCCCTACCCCTCCCCTACTCAATACACCCTACCACATACCCCACCCCTCCCACTCTAACTACCTCCATACCCCACCCCTCCCTTCACTATACCATCCTCCTACACATCCCCCACCCCTTCACTATCATCCACCACTTCCACCATCCCCCTCCCCTACTAACTATCACCTCCTATACCCATCCACCTCCCCTTCTATAATACCATCCTATTACACATACACCTCCCCTTCTATATACCTCCTATTACACATACACCTCCCCTTCTATACCATCCTATTACCCCTACCCCTCCCCATCTATCTAACACCTCCTATACCACCTACATCTCCCTTCTATACATCCTATTACACATACACCTCCCCTTCTATATAAATCCTATTACACATACACCTCCCCTTCTATATACATCCTATTACACATACACCTCCCCTTCTATCTATACATCCTATACACATACACCTCCCCTTCAATATCCATCCTATTACACATACACCTCCCCTTCTATATACATCCTATTACACATACACCTCCCCTTCTATCTATACATCCTATTACACATACACCTCCCCTTCTATATGCATCCTATTAAACATACACCTCCCCTTCTATATACATCCTATTACACATACACCTTCCCTTCTATATACATCCTATTACACATACACCTCCCATTCTATATATACATCCTATTACACATACAACTCCCCTTCTATATATACATCCTATTACACATACACCTCCCCTTCTATATACATCCTATTACACATACACCTCCCCTTCTGTATACATCCTATTACACATACCCCCCCATTCTATATATACATTCTATTACACATACAACTCCCCTTCTATATACATCCAATTACACATACACCTCCCCTTCTATCTATACATCCTATTACACATACACCTCCCCTTCTATGTATACATCCTATTACACATACACCTCCCCTTCTATATACATCCTATTACACATACACCTCCCCTTCTATATACGTCCTATTACACATACACCTCCCCTTCTATATACATCCTATTACACATACACCTCCCATTCTATATATACATCCTATTACACATACACCTCCCCTTCTATATATACATCCTTTTACACATACACCTCCCCTTCTATATATACATCCTATTACATAAACACCTCCCATTCCATATATATCCTTTTACATATACACCTCCCGTTCTATACATACATCCTATTACACATACACCTCCCATTCTATATACATCCTATTACACATACACCTCCCCTTCTAGTATATACATCCTATTACACCTCCCCTTCTATATATAGATTCTTTTACACGTACACCTCCCCTTCTATATAAACATCCTCCTACACATACACCTCCCCTTCTATATATACATTCTTTTACACGTACACCTCCCCTTCTATATAAACATCCTCCTACACATACACCTCCCTTCTATATATACATCCTATTACACATACACCTCCCCTTCTATATACATCCTATTACACATACACCACCCTTTCTATATATACATCCTATTACACATACACCTCCCCTTCTATCTATACATCCTATTACACATACACCTCCCCTTCTATATATACATCCTATTACACATACACCTCCCCTTCTATGTATACATCCTATTACACATACACCTCCCCTTCTATATATATCCTATTACACATACACCTCCCCTTCTATATACGTCCTATTACACATACACCTCCCCTTCTATATACATCCTATTACACATACACCTCCCATTCTATATATACATCCTATTACACATACACCTCCCCTTCTATGTATACATCCTATTACACATACACCTCCCTTCTATATACATCCTATTACACATACACCTCCCTTCTATATACGTCCTATTACACATACACCTCCCCTTCTATATATATCCTATTACACATACACCTCCCATTCTATATATACATCCTATTACACATACACCTCCCCTTCTATATATACATCCTTTTACACATACACCTCCCCTTCTATATATACATCCTATTACATATACACCTCCCATTCCATATATATCCTTTTAAATATATACCTCCCGTTCTATACATACATCCTATTACACATACACCTCCCCTTCTATATACATCCTATTACACATACACCACCCCTTCTATATATACTTCCTATTACACATACACCTCCCATTCTATATACATCCTATTACACCTCCCCTTCTATATATAGATTCTTTTACACGTACACCTCCCCTTCTATATAAACATCCTCCTACACATACATCTCCCCTTCTATATATACATCCTATTACACATACACCTCCCCTTCTATATACATCCTATTACACATACACCTCCCATTCTATATATACATCCTATTACACATACACCTCCCCTTCTATATACATCCTATTATACATACACCTACCCTTCTATATACATCCTATTACACATACACCTCCCTTCTATGTACATCCTATTACACATACACCTCCCCTTCTATCATACATCCTATTACACATACACCTCCCCTTCTATATATACATCCTATTACACATACACCTCCCCTTCTATATACATCCTATTACACATACACCTCCCCTTCTATATACATCCTATTACACATACACCTCCCCTTCTATTTATACATCCTATTACACATACACCTCCCCTTCTATATACATCCTATTACACATACACCTCCCCTTCTATATATACATCCTATTACACATACACCTCCCCTTCTATATACATCCTATTACACATACACCTCCCCTTCTATGTACATCCTATTACACATACACCTCCCATTCTATATATACATCCTATTACACATACACCTCCCCTTCTATATACATCCTTTTACACATATACCTCCCCTTCTATATACATCCTATTACACATACACCTCCCCTTCTTTATATACATCCTATTACACATACACCTCCCTTTCTATATATACTTCCTTTACACCTACACCTCCCCTTCTATATACATCCTATTACACATACACCTCCCCTTCTGTATACATCCTATTACACATACACCTCCCCTTCTATCATCATCCTATTACACATACACCTCCCCTTCTATATACATCCTATTACACATACACCTCCCCTTCTATATACATCCTGTTACACATACACCTCCCATTCTATATATACATCCTATTACACATATACCTCCCCTTCTATATACATCCTATTACACATACACCTTCCCTTCTATATACATCCTATTACACATACACCTCCCATTTTATATATACATCCTATTACATATACACCTCCCCTTCTATATACATCCTATTACTCATACACCTCCCTTTCTATATACATCCTATTACACATACACCTCCCCTTCTATATATACATCCTATTACACATACACCTCCCCTTCTATATATACATCCTATTACACATACACCTCCCCTTCTATATACATCCTATTACACATATACCTCCCCTTCTATATACATCCTATTACACATACACCTCCCCTTCTATATACATCCTATTACACATACACCTCCCCTTCTATATATACTTCCTATTACACATACACCTCCCATTCTATATATACATCCTATTACACATACACCTCCCCTTCTATATATACATCCTTTTACACATACACCTCCCCTTCTATATATACATCCTATTACATATACACCTCCCATTCCATATATATCCTTTTAAATATATACCTCCCGTTCTATACATACATCCTATTACACATACACCTCCCCTTCTATATACATCCTATTACACATACACCACCCCTTCTATATATACTTCCTATTACACATACACCTCCCATTCTATATACATCCTATTACACCTCCCCTTCTATATATAGATTCTTTTACACGTACACCTCCCCTTCTATATAAACATCCTCCTACACATACACCTCCCCTTCTATATATACATCCTATTACACATACACCTCCCCTTCTATATACATCCTATTACACATACACCTCCCATTCTATATATACATCCTATTACACATACACCTCCCCTTCTATATACATCCTATTATACATACACCTACCCTTCTATATACATCCTATTACACATACACCTCCCCTTCTATGTACATCCTATTACACATACACCTCCCCTTCTATCATACATCCTATTACACATACACCTCCCCTTCTATATATACATCCTATTACACATACACCTCCCCTTCTATATACATCCTATTACACATACACCTCCCCTTCTATATACATCCTATTACACATACACCTCCCCTTCTATTTATACATCCTATTACACATACACCTCCCCTTCTATATACATCCTATTACACATACACCTCCCCTTCTATATATACATCCTATTACACATACACCTCCCCTTCTATATACATCCTATTATACATACACCTACCCTTCTATATACATCCTATTACACATACACCTCCCCTTCTATGTACATCCTATTACACATACACCTCCCATTCTATATATACATCCTATTACACATACACCTCCCCTTCTATATACATCCTTTTACACATATACCTCCCCTTCTATATACATCCTATTACACATACACCTCCCCTTCTTTATATACATCCTATTACACATACACCTCCCTTTCTATATATACTTCCTTTTACACCTACACCTCCCCTTCTATATACATCCTATTACACATACACCTCCCCTTCTGTATACATCCTATTACACATACACCTCCCCTTCTATCATACATCCTATTACACATACACCTCCCCTTCTATATACATCCTATTACACATACACCTCCCCTTCTATATACATCCTGTTACACATACACCTCCCATTCTATATATACATCCTATTACACATATACCTCCCCTTCTATATACATCCTATTACACATACACCTTCCCTTCTATATACATCCTATTACACATACACCTCCCATTTTATATATACATCCTATTACATATACACCTCCCCTTCTATATACATCCTATTACTCATACACCTCCCTTTCTATATACATCCTATTACACATACACCTCCCCTTCTATATATACATCCTATTACACATACACCTCCCCTTCTATATATACATCCTATTACACATACACCTCCCCTTCTATATACATCCTATTACACATATACCTCCCCTTCTATATACATCCTATTACACATACACCTCCCCTTCTATATACATCCTATTACAAATACACCTCCCCTTCTATATATACTTCCTATTACACATACACCTCCCATTCTATATACATCTTATTACACATACACCTCCCATTCTATATATACATCCTATTACACATACACCTCCCATTCTATATATACATCCTATTACACATACACCTCCCCTTCTATTTACATCCTATTACACATACACCTCCCCTTCTATATATACTTCCTATTACACATACACCTCCCCTTCTATATACATCCTATTACACATACACCTCCCCTTCTATATATACATCCTATTACACATACACCTCCCATTCTATATATACATCCTATTACACATACACCTCCCCTTCTATATACATCCTATTACACATACACTTCCCCTTCTATATACATCCTATTACACATACACCTCCCCTTCTATATATACATCCAATTACACATACACCTCCCCTTCTATATATACATCCTATTACACATACACCTCCCCTTCTATATAAACATCCTATTACACATACACCTCCCCTTCTATATATACATCCTATTACACATACACCTCCCCTTCTATATACATCCTATTACACATACACCTCATCTTCTATATATACATCCTATTACACATACACCTCCCCTTCTATATATACATCCTATTACACATACAGCTCCCCTTCTATATACATCCTATTACACATACACCTCCCTTTCTATATACATCCTATTACACATACACCTCCCCTTCTATATACATCCTGTTACACATACACCTCCCATTCTATACATACATCCTATTACACATACACCTCCCCTTCTATATATACATCCTATTACACATACACCTCCCCTTCTATATACATCCTAATTCACATACACCTCCCCTTCTATATACATCCTTTTACACATACACCTCCCATTCTATATATACGTCCTATTACACATACACCTCCCCTTCTATATACATCCTATTACACATACACCTCCCCATCTATATATACATCCTATTACATATACACCTCCCCTTCTATATAAATCCTATTACACATACACCTCCCCTTCTATATATACATCCTCTTACACATACACCTCCCCTTCTATCATACATCCTATTACACATACACCTCCCCTTCTATATACATCCTATTACACATACACCTCCCCTTCTATATACATCCTGTTACACATACACCTCCCTTTCTATATACATCCTTTTACACATACACCTCCCCTTCTATATATACATCCTATTACACATACACCTCCCATTCTATATATACATCCTATTACACATACACCTCCCCTTCTATATACATCCTATTACACATACACTTCCCCTTCTATATACATCCTATTACACATACACCTCCCCTTCTATATATACATCCAATTACACATACACCTCCCCTTCTATATATACATCCTATTACACATACACCTCCCCTTCTATATATACATCCTATTACACATACACCTCCCCTTCTATATATACATACTATTACACATACACCTCCCCTTCTATATACATCCTATTACACATACACCTCATCTTCTATATATACATCCTATTACACATACACCTCCCCTTCTATATTTACATCCTATTACACATACAGCTCCCCTTCTATATACATCCTATTACACATACACCTCCCTTTCTATATACATCCTATTACACATACACCTCCCCTTCTATATACATCCTGTTACACATACACCTCCCATTCTATACATACATCCTATTACACATACACCTCCCCTTCTATATATACATCCTATTACACATACACCTCCCCTTCTATATACATCCTAATTCACATACACCTCCCCTTCTATATACATTCTTTTACACATACACCTCCCATTCTATATATACGTCCTATTACACATACACCTCCCCTTCTATATACATCCTATTACACATACACCTCCCCATCTATATATACATCCTATTACATATACACCTCCCCTTCTATATACATCCTATTACACATACACCTCCCCTTCTATATATACATCCTCTTACACATACACCTCCCCTTCTATCATACATCCTATTACACATACACCTCCCCTTCTATATACATCCTATTACACATACACCTCCCCTTCTATATACATCCTGTTACACATACACCTCCCATTCTATATATACATCCTATTACACATATACCTCCCCTTCTATATACATCCTATTACACATACACCTTCCCTTCTATATACATCCTATTACACATACACCTCCCATTTTATATATACATCCTATTACATATACACCTCCCCTTCTATATACATCCTATTACTCATACACCTCCCTTTCTATATACATCCTATTACACATACACCTCCCCTTCTATATATACATCCTATTACACATACACCTCCCCTTCTATATATACATCCTATTACACATACACCTTCCCTTCTATATACATCCTATTACACATATACCTCCCCTTCTATATACATCCTATTACACATACACCTCCCCTTCAATATACATCCTATTACACATACACCTCCCCTTCTATATATACTTCCTATTACACATACACCTCCCATTCTATATACATCCTATTAGACATACACCTCCCATTCTATATATACATCCTATTACACATACACCTCCCATTCTATATATACATCCTATTACACATACACCTCCCCTTCTATTTACATCCTATTACACATACACCTCCCCTTCTATATACATCCTATTACACATACACCTCCCATTCTATATATACATCCTATTACACATACACCTCCCATTCTATATACATCCTATTACACATACACCTCCCCTTCTATATACATCCTATTACACATACACCTCCCCTTCTATATATACATCCTATTACACATACACCTCCCATTCTATATATACATCCTATTACACATACACCTCCCATTCTATATACATCCTATTACACATACACCTCTCCTTCTATATACATCCTATTACACATACACCTCCCCTTCTATATATACATCCAATTACACATACACCTCCCCTTCTATATATACATCCTATTACACATACACCTCCCCTTCTATTTATACATCCTATTACACATACACCTCCCCTTCTATATATACATCCTATTACACATACACCTCCCCTTCTATATACATCCTATTACACATACACCTCATCTTCTATATATACATCCTATTACACATACACCTCCCCTTCTATATATACATCCTATTACACATACAGCTCCCCTTCTATATACATCCTATTACACATACACCTCCCTTTCTATATACATCCTATTACACATACACCTCCCCTTCTATATACATCCTGTTACACATACACCTCCCCTTCTATATACATCCTGTTACACATACACCTCCCATTCTATATATACATCCTATTACACATACACCTCCCCTTCTATATACATCCTAATACACATACACCTCCCCTTCTATATACATCCTTTTACACATACACCTCCCATTCTATATATACGTCCTATTACACATACACCTCCCCTTCTATATACATCCTATTACACATACACCTCCCCTTCTATATACATCCTATTACACATACACCTCCCATTCTATATATACATCCTATTACACTTACACCTCCCCTTCTATATACATCCTATTATACATACACCTCCCCTTCTATATACATCCTATTACACATACACCTCCCCTTCTATATATACATCCTATTACACATACACCTCCCCTTCTATTGACATCCTATTACACATACACCTCCCCTTCTATATACATCCTATTACACATACACCTCCCCTTCTATATATACTTCCTATTACACATACACCTCCCATTCTATATACATCCTATTACACATACACCTCCCATTCTATATATACATCCTATTACACATACACCTCCCCTTCTATTTACATCCTATTACACATACACCTCCCCTTCTATATACATCCTATTACACATACACCTCCCATTCTATATATACATCCTATTACACATACACCTCCCATTCTATATACATCCTATTACACATACACCTCCCCTTCTATATACATCCTATTACACATACACCTCCCCTTCTATATATACATCCTATTACACATACACCTCCCATTCTATATATACATCCTATTACACATACACCTCCCATTCTATATACATTCTATTACACATACACCTCCCCTTCTATATATACATCCTATTACACATACACCTCCCCTTCTATATATACATCCTATTACATACACACCTCCCATTCTCTATATATCCTTTTACATATACACCTCCCGTTCTATATATACATCCTATTACACATACACCTCCCATTCTATATACATCCTATTACACATACACCTCCCCTTCTATATACATCCTATTACACATACACCTCTTCTTCTATATATACATCCTATTACACATACACCTCCCCTTCTATGTACATCCTATTACACATACACCTCCCATTCTATATACAACCTATTACACATACACCTCCCCTTCTATATATACATCCTATTACACCTACACCTACCCTTCTATATATACATCCTATTACACATACACCTCCCCTTCTATATATACATCCTACTACACATACACCTTCCCTTCTATATATACCACCTACTACACATACACCTCTCCTTCTATATATACATCCTATTACACATACACCTCCCATTCTATATATACATACTATTACACATACACCACCCCTTCTATATATACATCCTATTACACATACACCTCCCCTTCTATATACATCCTATTACACATACACCTCCCTTTCTATAAATATCCTATTACACATACACCTCCTTTCTATATACATCCTATTACACATACACCTCCCATTCTATATATACATACTATTACACATACACCTCCCATTCTATATATACATCCTATTACACATACACCTCCCCTTCTATATACATCCTATTACACTTACACCTCCCCTTCTATATATACATCCTATTACACATACACCTCCCCTTCTATATATACATCCTATTACACATACACCTCCCCTTCTATATATACATCCTACTACACATACTCCTCCCCTTCTATATATACATCCTATTACACATACACCTCCCCTTCTATATACACCCTATTACACATACATCTCCCATTCTATATATACATCCTATTACACATACACCTCCCCTTCTATATACATCCTATTACACATACACCTACCCTTCTATATATACATCCTATTACACATACACCTCCCCTTCTATATATACATCCTATTACACATACACCTCCCCTTCTATATACATCCTATTACACATACACCTCCCCTTCTATATATACATCCTATTACACATACACCTCCCCTTCTATATACATCCTATTACACATACACCTCCCCTTCTATATATACATCCTATTACACATACATCTCCCCTTCTATATATACATCCTATTACACATACACCTCCCCTTCTATATATACATCCTATTACACAAACACCTCCCCTTCTATATACATCCTATTACACATACACCTCCCATTCTATATACATCCTATTACACATACACCTCCCATTCTATATATACATCCTATTACACATATACCTCCCATTCTATGTAGTTCCTATTACATATACACCTCCACTTCTATATATACATCCTATTACACATACACCTCCCTTCTATATAAATCATATTACACATACACCTCCCATTCTATATATACGTCCTATTACACATACACCTCCCCTTCTATATAAATCCTTTTACACATACACCTCCCCTTCTATATATACATCCTATTACACATACAACTCCCCTTCTATATATACATCCTATTATATATACACCTCCCATTCTGTATACATCCTATTACACATACACCTCCCATTCTTTATACAACCTATTACACATACACCTCCCCTTCTTTATATACATCTTATTACACATGCACATCCCCATCTATATACATCCTTTTACACATACACCTCCCATTCTATATATACATCCTTTTACACATACACCTCCCCTTCTATATATACATCCTATTACACATACACCTCCCCTTCTATTGACATCCTATTACACATACACCTCCCCTTCTATATACATCCTATTACACATACACCTCCCCTTCTATATATACATCCTATTACACATACACCTCCCCTTCTATATATACTTCCTATTACACATACACCTCCCATTCTATATACATCCTATTACACATACACCTCCCTTTCTATAAATATCCTATTACACATACACCTCCTTTCTATATACATCCTATTACACATACACCTCCCATTCTATATATACATACTATTACACATACACCTCCCATTCTATATATACATCCTATTACACATACACCTCCCCTTCTATATATACATCCTATTACACATACACCTCCCCTTCTATATATACATCCTATTACACATACACCTCCCCTTCTATTGACATCCTATTACACATACACCTCCCCTTCTATATACATCCTATTACACATACACCTCCCCTTCTATATACATCCTATTACACATACACCTCCCCTTCTATATACATCCTATTACACATACACCTCCCCTTCTATATATACATCCTATTACACATACACCTCCCCTTCTATTGACATCCTATTACACATACACCTCCCCTTCTATATACATCCTATTACACATACACCTCCCCTTCTATATACACCCTATTACACATACATCTCCCATTCTATATATACATCCTATTACACATACACCTCCCCTTCTATATAGATCCTATTACACATACACCTACCATTCTATATACATCATATTACACATACACCTCCCCTCCTATATACATCCTATTACACATACACCTCCCCTTCTATATATACATCCTATTACACATACACCTCCCCTTCTATATATACATCCTATTACACATACACCTCCCATTCTATATATACATCCTTTTACAAATACACCTCCCATTCTATATACATCCTATTACACATACACCTCCCCTTCTATATACATCCTATAACACATACACCTCCCCTTCTATATATACATCCTATTTCACATACTCCTCCCCTTCTATATACAGCCTATTACACATACAACTCCCATTCTTTGTACATCCTCTTACACATTCACCTTCCCTTCTATATATACATCCTATTACACATACACCTCCCCTTCTATATATACTTCCTATTACACATACACCTCCCCTTCTATATATACATCCTATTACACATACACCTACCCTTCTATATACATCCTTTTACACATACACCTCCTATTCTATATATACATCCTATTACACATACACCACCCCTTCTATATACATCCTATTACTCATACACCTCCCCTTCTATATATACATCCTATTACACATACACCTCCCCTTCTATATATACATCCTATTACATACACACCTCCCATTCTCTATATATCCTTTTACATATACACCTCCCGTTCTATATATACATCCTATTACACATACACCTCCCATTCTATATACATCCTATTACACATACACCTCCCCTTCTATATACATCCTATTACACATACACCTCTTCTACTATATATACATCCTATTACACATACACCTCCCCTTCTATGTACATCCTATTACACATACACCTCCCATTCTATATACAACCTATTACACATACACCTCCCCTTCTCTATATACATCCTATTACACCTACACTTCTATATATACATCCTATTACACATACACCTCCCCTTTTATATATACATCCTACTACACATACACCTCCCCTTCTATATATACCACCTACTACACATACACCTCTCTTTCTATATACATCCTATTACACATACACCTACCCTTCTATATATACATCCTATTACACATACACCTCCCCTTCTATATATACATCCTATTACACATACACCTCCCCTTCTATATATACATCCTATTACACATACACCTCCCCTTCTATATATACATCCTATTACACATACACCTCCCCTTCTATATACATCCTATTACACATACACCTCCCCTTCTATATATACATCCTATTACACATACATCTCCCCTTCTATATATACATCCTATTACACATACACCTCCCCTTCTATATATACATCCTATTACACAAACACCTCCCCTTCTATATACATCCTATTACACATACACCTCCCATTCTATATACATCCTATTACACATACACCTCCCATTCTATATATACATCCTATTACACATATACCTCCCATTCTATATAGTTCCTATTACATATACACCTCCACTTCTATATATACATCCTATTACACATACACCTCCCTTCTATATAAATCCTATTACACATACACCTCCCCTTCTATGTACATCCTATTACACATAGACCTCCCCTTCTATATACATCCTTTACACATACACCTCCCATTCTATATATACGTCCTATTACACATACACCTCCCCTTCTATATAAATCCTTTTACACATACACCTCCCCTTCTATATATACATCCTATTACACATACACCTCCCCTTCTATATATACATCCTATTATATATACACCTCCCATTCTGTATACATCCTATTACACATACACCTCCCATTCTATATACAACCTATTACACATACACCTCCCCTTCTTTATATACATCTTATTACACATGCACATCCCCTTCTATATACATCCTTTTACACATACACCTCCCATTCTATATATACATCCTATTACACATACACCTCCCCTTCTATATATACATCCTATTACACATACACCTCCCCTTCTATTGACATCCTATTACACATACACCTCCCCTTCTATATACATCCTATTACACATACACCTCTCCTTCTATATATACATCCTATTACACATACACCTCCCCTTCTATATATACTTCCTATTACACATACACCTCCCATTCTATATACATCCTATTACACATACACCTCCCATTCTATATATACATCCTATTACACATACACCTCCCCTTCTATTTACATCCTATTACACATACACCTCCCCTTCTATATACATCCTATTACACATTCACCTCCCATTCTATATATACATACTATTACACATACACCTCCCATTCTATATACATCCTATTACACATACACCTCCCCTTCTATATACATCCTATTACACATACACCTCCCCTTCTATATATACATCCTATTACACATACACCTCCCCTTCTATATATTCATCCTATTACCCATACACCTCCCCTTCTATATATACATCCTATTACACATACACCTCCCCTTCTATATATTCATCCTATTACCCATACACCTCCCCTTCTATATATACATCCTATTACACATACTCCTCCCCTTCTATATATACATCCTATTACACATACTCCTCCCCTTCTATATACATCCTATTACACATACACCTCCCCTTCTATATATACATCCTATTACACATACACCTCCCCTTCTATATATACATCCTATTACACATACACCTCCCCTTCTATATCTACATCCTATTACACATACAGCTCCCCTTCTAAATACATCCTATTACACATACACCTCCCATTCTATATACATCCTATTACACATACACCTCCCCTCCTATATACATCCTATTACACATACACCTCCCCTTCTATATATACATCCTATTACACATACACCTCCCCTTCTATATATACATCCTATTACACATACACCTCCCATTCTATATATACATCCTTTTACAAATACACCTCCCATTCTATATACATCCTATTACACATACACCTCCCCTTCTATATACATCCTATAACACATACACCTCCCCTTCTATATATACATCCTATTTCACATACTCCTCCCCTTCTATATACAGCCTATTACACATACAACTCCCATTCTATGTACATCCTCTTACACATTCACCTTCCCTTCTATATATACATCCTATTACACATATACCTCCCCTTCTATATATACTTCCTATTACACATACACCTCCCCTTCTATATATACATCCTATTACACATACACCTACCCTTCTATATACATCCATTTACACATACACCTCCTATTCTATATATACATCCTATTACACATACACCACCCCTTCTATATACATCCTATTACTCATACACCTCCCCTTCTATATATACATCCTATTACACATACACCTCCCCTTCTATATATACATCCTATTACATACACACCTCCCATTCTCTATATATCCTTTTACATATACACCTCCCGTTCTATATATACATCCTATTACACATACACCTCCCATTCTATATACATCCTATTACACATACACCTCCCCTTCTATATACATCCTATTACACATACACCTCTTCTACTATATATACATCCTATTACACATACACCTCCCCTTCTATGTACATCCTATTACACATACACCTCCCATTCTATATACAACCTATTACACATACACCTCCCCTTCTCTATATACATCCTATTACACCTACACCTACCCTTCTATATATACATCCTATTACACATACACCTCCCCTTATATATATACATCCTACTACACATACACCTCCCCTTCTATATATACCACCTACTACACATACACCTCTCTTTCTATATACATCCTATTACACATACACCTCCCCTTCTATATATACATACTATTACACATACACCACCCTTTCTATATATACATCCTATTACACATACACCTCCCCTTCTATATACATCCTATTACACATACAACTCCCCTTCTATAAATATCCTATTACACATACACCTTCCTTTCTATATACATCCTATTACACATACACCTCCCATTCTATATATACATACTATTACACATACACCTCCCATTCTATATACATCCTATTACACATACACCTCCCCTTCTATATATACATCCTACTACACATACTCCTCCCCTTCTATATATACATCCTATTACACATACACCTCCCCTTCTATATACACCCTATTACACATACACCTCCCATTCTATATATACATCCTATTACACATACACCTCCCCTTCTATATATACTTCCTATTACACATACACCTCCCCTTCAATATACATCCTTTTACACATACACCTCCTATTCTATATATACATCCTATTACACATACACCTCCCCTTCTATATACATCCTATTACTCATACACCTCCCCTTCTATATACATCCTATTACACATATACCTCCCATTCTCTATATATCCTTTTACATATACAACTCCCGTTCTATATATACATCCTATTACACATACACCTCCCCTTCTATATACACCCTATTACACATACACCTCCCATTCTATATATACATCCTATTACACATACATGTCCCCTTCTATATATACATCCTATTACATACACACCTCCCATTCTCTATATATCCTTTTACATATACACCTCCCGTTCTATATATACATCCTATTACACATACACCTCCCCTTCTATATACACCCTATTACACATACACCTCCCCTTCTATATATACATCCTATTACACATACACCTCCCCTTCTATATACATCCTATTACACATACACCTCCCCTTCTATATATACATCCTATTACACATACACCTCCCCTTCTATATATACATCCTATTACACATACACCTCTCCTTCCATATACATCCTATTACACATACACCTCCCCTTCTATATCCATCCTATTACACATACACCTCCCCTTCTATATATACATCCTATTACACATACATCTCCCCTTCTATATATAAATCCTATTACACATACACCTCCCCTTCTATATATACATCCTATTACACAAACACCTCCCCTTCTATATACATCCTATTACACATACACCTCCAATTCTATATACTTCCTATTACACATACACCTCCCATTCTATATATGCATCCTATTACAAATATACTTCCCATTCTATATAGATCCTATTACATATACACCTCCACTTCTATATATACATCCTATTATACATACACCTCCCTTCTATATAAATCCTATTACACATACACCTCCCCTTCTATGTACATCCTATTACACATAGACCTCCCCTTCTATATACATCCTTTACACATACACCTCCCATTCTATATATACGTCCTATTACACATACACCTCCCCTTCTATATACATCCTTTTACACATACACCTCCCCTTCTATATATACATCCTATTACACATACACCTCCCCTTCTATATATACATCCTATTATATATACACCTCCCATTCTGTATACATCCTATTACACATACACCTCCCATTCTATATACAACCTATTACACATACACCTCCCCTTCTATATATACATCCTATTACACCTACACCTCCCCTTCTATATATACATCCTATTACACATACACCTCCCTTTTATATATACATCCTATTAGACATACACCTCCACTTCTATATATACATCTTATTACACATGCACCTCCCCTTCTATATACATCCTTTTACACATACACCTCCCATTCTATATACATCCTATTACACATACACCTCCCCTTCTATATATACATCCTATTACACATACACCTCCCATTCTATTGACATCCTATTACACATACACCTCCCCTTCTATATACATCCTATTACACATACACCTCCCCTTCTATATATACATCCTATTACACATACACCTCCCCTTCTATATATACTTCCTATTACACATACACTTCCCATTCTATATACATCCTATTACACATACACCTCCCATTCTATATATACATCCTATTACACATACACCTCCCTTCTATTTACATCCTATTACACATACACCTCCCCTTCTATATACATCCTATTACACATACACCTTCCATTCTATATATACATCCTATTACACATACTCCTCCCCTTCTATATACATCCTATTACACATATACCTCCCCATCTATATATACATCCTATTACACATACACATCCCCTTCTATATATACATCCTATTACACATACACCTCCCCTTCTATTTACATCCTATTACACATACACCTCCCCTTCTATATACATCCTATTACACATACACCTTCCATTCTATATATACATCCTATTACACATACTCCTCCCCTTCTATATACATCCTATTACACATATACCTCCCCATCTATATATACATCCTATTACACATACACATCCCCTTCTATATATACATCCTATTACACATACACCTCCCCTTCTATATATACATCCTATTACACATACTCCTCCCCCTTCTATATACATCCTATTACACATACACCTCCCATTCTATATACATCCTATTACACATACACCTCCCCTTCTATATATACATCCTATTACACATACACTTCCCCTTCTATATATACTTCCTATTACACATACACCTCCCATTCTATATATACATCCTATTACACATACACCTCCCATTCTATATACATCCTATTACACATACACCTCCCCTTCTATATATACATCCTATTACACATACACTTCCCCTTCTATATATACTTCCTATTACACATACACCTCCCATTCTATATATACATCCTATTACACATACACCTCCCATTCTATATACATCCTATTACACATACACCTCCCCTTCTATATACATCCTATTACACATACACCTCCCCTTCTATATATACATCCTATTACACATACACTTCCCTTTCTATATATACATCCTATTACACATACACCTCCCATTCTATATATACATCCTATTACACATACACCTCTCATTCTATATATACATCCTATTACACATACAACTCCCATTCTATGTACATCCTATTACACATTCACCTTCCCTTCTATATATACATCCTATTACACATACACCTCCCCTTCTATATATACTTCCTATTACACATACACCTCCTATTCTATATATACATCCTATTACACATACACCACCCCTTCTATATACATCCTATTACTCATACACCTCCCCTTCTATATATACATCCAATTACTCATACACCTCCCGTTCTATATATACATCCTATTACACATACACCTCCCCTTCTATATACATCATGTTACACATACACCTCCCCTTCTATATATACATCCTATTACACATACACCTCCCCTTCTATATATACATCCTATTACACATACACCTCCCCTTCTATGTACATCCTATTACACATACACCTCCCATTCTATATACAACCTATGACACATACACCTCCCCTTCTATATATACATCCTATTACACCTACACCTACCCTTCTATATATACATCCTATTACACATACACCTCCCCTTCTATATATACATCCTACTACACATACACCACCCCTTCTATATATACATCCTATTACACATACACCTCCCCTTCTATATACATCCTATTACACATACACCTCCCCTTCTATAAATATCCTATTACACATACACCTCCCTTTCTATATGCATCCTATTACACATACACCTCCCATTCTATATATACATACTATTACACATACACCTCCCATTCTATATACATCCTATTACACTTACACCTCCCCTTCTATATATACATCCTATTAAACATACACCTCCCCTTCTATATATACATCCTATTACACATACACCTCCCCTTCTATATATACATCCTACTACATATACTCCTCCCCTTCTATATATACATCCTATTACACATACACCTCCCCTTCTATATACACCCTATTACACATACACCTCCCATTATATATATACATTCTACTACACATACACCTCCCCTTCTATATATACCACCTACTACACATACACCTCCCCTTCTATATATACATACTATTACACATACACCACCCCTTCTATATATACATACTATTACACATACACCACCCCTTCTATATATACATCCTATTACACATACACCTCCCCTTCTATATACATCCTATTACACATACACCTCCCCTTCTATAAATATCCTATTACACATACACCTCCCCTTCTATAAATATCCTATTACACATACACCACCCCTTCTATATATACATCCTATTACACTTACACCTCCCCTTCTATATATACATCCTATTACACATACACCTCCCCTTCTATATATACATCCTATTACACATACACCTCCCCTTCTTTATATACATCCTACTACACATACTCCTCCCCTTCTATATATACATCCTATTACACATACACCTCCCCTTCTATATACACCCTATTACACATACACCTCCCATTCTATATATACATCCTATTACACATACACCTCCCCTTCTATATACTTCCTATTACACATACACCTACCCTTCTATATATACATCCTATTACACATACACCTCCCCTTCTATATATACATCCTATTACACATACACCTCCCATTCTATATATACATCCTATTACACATACACCTCCCATTCTATATACATCCTATTACACATACACCTCCCCTTCTATATACATCCTATTACACATACACCTCCCCTTCTATATATACATCCTATTTCACATACACCTCCCCTTCTATATACAGCCTATTACACATACAACTCCCGTTCTATGTACATCCTATTACACATTCACCTTCCCTTCTATATATACATCCTATTACACATACACCTCCCCTTCTATATATACTTCCTATTACACATACACCTCCCCTTCTATATATACATCCTATCACACATACACCTCCCCTTCTATATACATCCTTTTACACATACACCTCCTATTCTATATATACATCCTATTACACATGCACCTCCCCTTCTATATACATCCTATTACTCATACACCTCCCCTTCTATATATACATCCTATTACACATACACCTCCCCTTCTATATATACATCCTATTACATACACACCTCCCATTCTCTATATATCCTTTTACATATACACCTCCCGTTCTATATATACATCCTATTACACATACAACTCCCATTCTATATACATCCTATTACACATACACCTCCCCTTCTATATACATCCTATTACACATACACCTCTTCTTCTATATATACATCCTATTACACATACACCTCCCCTTCTATGTACATCCTATTACACATACACCTCCCATTCTATATTCAACCTATTACACATACACCTCCCCTTCTTTATACATCCTATTACACATACACCTCCCCTTCTATATACATCCTATTACACATACACCTCCCCTTCTATATACATCCTATTACACATACACCTCCCCTTCTATATATACATCCTATTACACATACACCTCCCCTTCTATATATACATCCTATTACACATACACCTCCCCTTCTATATACATCCTATTACACATACACCTCCCCTTCTATATACATCCTATTACACATACACCTCCCCTTCTATATACATCCTGTTACACATACACCTCCCCTTCTATATATACATCCTATTACACATACACCTCCCCTTCAATATATACATCCTATTACACATACACCTCCCCTTCTATATACATCCTATTACACATACATCTCCCCTTCTATATATACATCCTACTACACATACACCTCCCCTTCTATATATACCACCTACTACACATACACCTCTCCTTCTATATACATCCTATTACACATACACCTCCCCTTCTATATATACATACTATTACACATACACCACCCCTTCTATATATACATCCTATTACACATACACCTCCCCTTCTATATACATCCTATTACACATACACCTCCCCTTCTATAAATATCCTATTACACATACACCTCCCTTTCTATATACATCCTATTACACATACACCTCCCATTCTATATATACATCCTATTACACATACACCTCCCCTTCTATATACATCCTGTTACACATACACCTCCCCTTCTATATATACATCCTATTACACATACACCTCCCCTTCTATATATACATCCTATTACACCTACACCTACCCTTCTATATATACATCCTATTACACATACACCTCCCCTTCTATATATACATCCTACTACACATACACCTCCCCTTCTATATATACCACCTACTACACATACACCTCTCCTTCTATATACATCCTATTACACATACACCTCCCCTTCTATATATACATACTATTACACATACACCACCCCTTCTATATATACATCCTATTACACATACACCTCCCCTTCTATATACATCCTATTACACATACACCTCCCCTTCTATAAATATCCTATTACACATACACCTCCCTTTCTATATACATCCTATTACACATACACCTCCCATTCTATATATACATACTATTACACATACACCTCCCCTTCTATATATACATCCTATTACACATACACCTCCCCTTCTATATATACATCCTATTACACATACACCTCCCCTTCTATATATACATCCTATTACACATACACCTCCCCTTCTATATATACATCCTATTACACATACACCTCCCCTTCTATATATACATTCTATTACACATACACCTCCCCTTCTATATACATCCTATTACACATACACCTCCCCTTCTATCTATACATCCTATTACACATACACCTCCCCTTCTATATACATCCTATTACACATACACCTCCCCTTCTATATACATCCTATTACACATACACCTCCCCTTCTATATACATCCTATTACACATACACCTCCCCTTCTATATACACCCTATTACACATACTCCTCCCCTTCTATATATACATCCTATTACACATACACCTCCCTTTCTATATACACCCTATTACACATACACCTCCCATTCTATATATACATCCTATTACACATACACCTCCCCTTCTATATACATCCTATTACACAAACACCTACCCTTCTATATATACATCCTATTACACATACACCTCCCCTTCTATATATACATCCTATTACACATACACCTCCCCTTCTATATACATCCTATTACACATACACCTCCCCTTCTATATCCATCCTATTACACCTACACCTCCCCTTCTATATATACATCCTATTACACATACACCTCCCCTTCTATATATACATCCTATTACACAAACACCTCCCCTTCTATATACATCCTATTACACATACACCTCCCATTCTATATACATCCTATTACACATACACCTCCCATTCTATATATACATCCTATTACACATACACCTCCCATTCTATATAGATCCCATTACATATACACCTCCACTTCTATATATACATCCTATTACACATACACCTCCCTTCTATATAAATCCTATTACACATACACCTCCCCTTCTATGTACATCCTATTACACATACACCTCCCCTTCTATATACATCCTATTACACATAGACCTCCCCTTCTATATACATCCTTTACACATACACCTCCCATTCTATATATACGTCCTATTACACATACACCTCCCCTTCTATATACATACTTTTACACATACACCTCCACTTCTATATATACATCCTATTACACATACACCTCCCCTTCTATATATACATCTTATTATATATACACCTCCCATTCTGTATACATCCTATTACACTTACACCTCCCATTCTATATAAAACCTATTACACATACACCTCCCCTTCTATATATACATCCTATTACACCTACACCTCCCCTTCTATATATACATCCTATTACACATACACCTCCCCTTCTATATATACATTCTATTACACATATACCTCCCATTCTATATATATCCTATTAAACATACACCTCCCCTTCTATATATACATCCTATTACACATACACCTCCCCTTCTATATATACATCCTATTACACATACACCTCCCCTTCTATATACATCCTATTACACATACACCTCCCCTTCTATATATATATCTTATTACACATGCACCTCCCCTTCTATATACATCCTTTTACACATACACCTCCCATTCTATATATACATCCTATTACACATACACGTCCCCTTCTATATACATCCTATTACACATACACTTCCCCTTCTATATATACATCCTATGACACATTCAACTCCCATTCTATAGACATACTATTACTCATACACCTCCCATTCTATATATACATCCTATTACACATGCACCTCCCCTTCTATATATACATCCTTCACCTCCCCTTCTATATATACATCCTATTACACATACACCTCCCCTTCTATATATATATCCTATTACACATACACCTCCCAATCTATATATACATCCTATTACACATACACCTCCCATTCTATATATACATCCTATTACACATACACCTCACGTTCTATATATCCTATTACACATACACCTCCCCTTCTATATACATCCTATTACACATACACCTCCCCTTTTATATATACATTCTATTACACATACACCTCCCCTTCTATATATACATCCTATTAGACATACACCTCCCCTTCTATATACATCCTATTACACATACACCTCCCCTTCTATATTCATCCTATTACACATACACCTCCCATTCTATATATACATCCTATTACACATACACCTCCCCTTATATATATACATCGTATTACACATACACCTCCCCATGTATATACAACCTATTACACATACACCTCCCCTTCTATAAACATCCTATTACACATACACCTCCCCTTCTATATATACATCCTATTACACATACACCTCCCCTTCTATATATCCATCCTATTACACATACACCTCCCCTTCTATATATACATCATATTACACATACACCTCCCCTTCTATATATCCATCTTATTACACATACACCTCCCCTTCTATATATACATGCTATTACATATACACTTGCCATTCTCTATATATCCTTTTACATATACACCTCCCGTTCTATACATACATCCTATTACACATACACCTCCCATTATATATACATCCTATTCCAAATACACCTCCCATTCTATATACATCCTATTACACATAAATTTCCCATACTATATACATCCTATTACACATACACCTCCTATTCTATATATACATGCTATTACACATACACCTCCCCTTCTATATACATCCTATTACACATACACCTCCCCTTCTATATACATCCTATTACACATACACCTCCTATTCTATATATACATGCTATTACACATACACCTCCCCTTCTATATACATCCTATTACACATACACCTCCCCTTCTATATATACATCTTATTACACATACACCTCCCCTTCTATATGTACATCCTATTACACATACACCTCCCCTTCTATATATACATCCTATTACACCTACACCTCCCCTTCTATATATACCTCCTATTACACATACCCCTCCCATTCTATATATACATCCTATTACACATACACCTCCCCTTCTATCTACATCCTATTACACATACACCTCCCCTTCTGTATACATCCTATTACATATACACCTCCCCTTCTATATATACATCCCATTACACATACACCTCCCCTTCTATATACATCCTATTACACATACACCTCCCATTCTATATACATCCTTTTACACATACACCTCCCATTCTATATATACATCCTATTACACATACACCTCCCCTTCTATATACATCCTATTACATATACACCTCCCCTTCTTTATATACATCCTATTACACATACACCTCCCCTTCTATATATACATTCTATTACACATACACCTCCCCTTCTATATACATCCTATTACACATACACCTCCCCTTCTATTACATCCTATTACACATACACCTCCCCTTCTATATACATCCTATTACACATACACTTCCCATTCTATTTATACAACCTATTACACATACACCTCCCCTTCTATATATACATCCTATTACACATACACCTCCCCTTCTATATACACCTTATTACACATACACCTCCCCTTCTATATACATCCTATTACACATACACCTCCCCTTCTATATATACATCCTATTACACATACACCTCCCCTTCTTATATATACATCCTATTACACATACACCTCCCCTTCTATATATACATCCTATTACATATACACCTCCCCTTCTATATACATCTTATTACACATACACCTCCCCTTCTATATACATCCTTTTACACATACACCTCCCCTTCTATATATACATCCTATTACACATACACCTCCCCTTCTTATATATACATCCTATTACACCTACACCTACCCTTCTATATATACATCCTATTACACATACACCTCCCCTTCTATATATACATCCTACTACACATACACCACCCCTTCTATATATACATCCTATTACACATACACCTCCCCTTCTATATACATCCTATTACACATACACCTCCCCTTCTATAAATATCCTATTACACATACACCTCCCTTTCTATATGCATCCTATTACACATACACCTCCCATTCTATATATACATACTATTACACATACACCTCCCATTCTATATACATCCTATTACACTTACACCTCCCCTTCTATATATACATCCTATTAAACATACACCTCCCCTTCTATATATACATCCTATTACACATACACCTCCCCTTCTATATATACATCCTACTACACATACTCCTCCCCTTCTATATATACATCCTATTACACATACACCTCCCCTTCTATATACACCCTATTACACATACACCTCCCATTATATATATACATTCTACTACACATACACCTCCCCTTCTATATATACCACCTACTACACATACACCTCCCCTTCTATATATACATACTATTACACATACACCACCCCTTCTATATATACATACTATTACACATACACCACCCCTTCTATATATACATCCTATTACACATACACCTCCCCTTCTATATACATCCTATTACACATACACCTCCCCTTCTATAAATATCCTATTGCACATACACCTCCCCTTCTATAAATATCCTATTACACATACACCACCCCTTCTATATATACATCCTATTACACTTACACCTCCCCTTCTATATATACATCCTATTACACATACACCTCCACTTCTATATATACATCCTATTACACATACACCTCCCCTTCTATATATACATCCTACTACACATACTCCTCCCCTTCTATATATACATCCTATTACACATACACCTCCCCTTCTATATACACCCTATTACACATACACCTCCCATTCTATATATACATCCTATTACACATACACCTCCCCTTCTATATACTTCCTATTACACATACACCTACCCTTCTATATATACATCCTATTACACATACACCTCCCCTTCTATATATACATCCTATTACACATACACCTCCCATTCTATATATACATCCTATTACACATACACCTCCCATTCTATATACATCCTATTACACATACACCTCCCCTTCTATATACATCCTATTACACATACACCTCCCCTTCTATATATACATCCTATTTCACATACACCTCCCCTTCTATATACAGCCTATTACACATACAACTCCCGTTCTATGTACATCCTATTACACATTCACCTTCCCTTCTATATATACATCCTATTACACATACACCTCCCCTTCTATATATACTTCCTATTACACATACACCTCCCCTTCTATATATACATCCTATCACACATACACCTCCCCTTCTATATACATCCTTTTACACATACACCTCCTATTCTATATATACATCCTATTACACATGCACCTCCCCTTCTATATACATCCTATTACTCATACACCTCCCCTTCTATATATACATCCTATTACACATACACCTCCCCTTCTATATATACATCCTATTACATACACACCTCCCATTCTCTATATATCCTTTTACATATACACCTCCCGTTCTATATATACATCCTATTACACATACAACTCCCATTCTATATACATCCTATTACACATACACCTCCCCTTCTATATACATCCTATTACACATACACCTCTTCTTCTATATATACATCCTATTACACATACACCTCCCCTTCTATGTACATCCTGTTACACATACACCTCCCATTCTATATACAACCTATTACACATACACCTCCCCTTCTTTATACATCCTATTACACATACACCTCCCCTTCTATATACATCCTATTACACATACACCTCCCCTTCTATATACATCCTATTACACATACACCTCCCCTTCTATATATACATCCTATTACACATACACCTCCCCTTCTATATATACATCCTATTACACATACACCTCCCCTTCTATATACATCCTATTACACATACACCTCCCCTTCTATATACATCCTATTACACATACACCTCCCCTTCTATATACATCCTGTTACACATACACCTCCCCTTCTATATATACATCCTATTACACATACACCTCCCCTTCTATATATACATCCTATTACACATACACCTCCCCTTCTATATACATCCTATTACACATACATCTCCCCTTCTATATATACATCCGATTACACCTACACCTACCCTTCTATATATACATCCTATTACACATACACCTCCCCTTCTATATATACATCCTACTACACATACACCTCCCCTTCTATATATACCACCTACTACACATACACCTCTCCTTCTATATACATCCTATTACACATACACCTCCCCTTCTATATATACATACTATTACACATACACCACCCCTTCTATATATACATCCTATTACACATACACCTCCCCTTCTATATACATCCTATTACACATACACCTCCCCTTCTATAAATATCCTATTACACATACACCTCCCTTTCTATATACATCCTATTACACATAAACCTCCCATTCTATATATACATACTATTACACATACACCTCCCCTTCTATATATACATCCTATTACACATACACCTCCCCTTCTATATATACATCCTACTACACATACTCCTCCCCTTCTATATATACATCCTATTACACATACACCTCCCTTTCTATATACACCCTATTACACATACACCTCCCATTCTATATATACATCCTATTACACATACACCTCCCCTTCTATATACATCCTATTACACAAACACCTACCCTTCTATATATACATCCTATTACACATACACCTCCCCTTCTATATATCCATCCTATTACACATACACCTCCCCTTCTATATACATCCTATTACACATACACCTCCCCTTCTATATCCATCCTATTACACATACACCTCCCCTTCTATATATACATCCTATTACACATACATCTCCCCTTCTATATATACATCCTATTACACATACATCTCCCCTTCTTTATATACATCCTATTACACATACACCTCCCCTTCTATATATACATCCTATTACACAAACACCTCCCCTTCTATATACATCCTATTACACATACACCTCCCATTCTATATACATCCTATTACACATACACCTCCCATTCTATATATACATCCTATTACACATACACCTCCCATTCTATATAGATCCCATTACATATACACCTCCACTTCTATATATACATCCTATTACACATACACCTCCCTTCTATATAAATCCTATTACACATACACCTCCCCTTCTATGTACATCCTTTACACATACACCTCCCATTCTATATACATCCTATTACACATACACCTCCCCTTCTATATACATCCTTTTACACATACACCTCCACTTCTATATATCCATCCTATTACACATACACCTCCCCTTCTATATATACATCTTATTATATATACACCTCCCATTCTGTATACATCCTATTACACTTACACCTCCCATTCTATATAAAACCTATTACACATACACCTCCCCTTCTATATATACATCCTATTACACCTACACCTCCCCTTCTATATATACATCCTATTACACATACACCTCCCCTTCTATATATACATTCTATTACACATATACCTCCCATTCTATATACATCCTATTAAACATACACCTCCCCTTCTATATATACATCCTATTACACATACACCTCCCCTTCTATATATACATCCTATTACACATACACCTCCCCTTCTATATACATCCTATTACACATACACCTCCCCTTCTATATATATATCTTATTACACATGCACCTCCCCTTCTATATACATCCTTTTACACATACACCTCCCATTCTATATATACATCCTATTACACATACACCTCCCCTTCTATATACATCCTATTACACATACACCTCCCCTTCTATATACATCCTATTACACATACACCTCCCCTTCTTTATACATCCTATTACACATACACCTCCCTTTCTATATATACATCCTATTACACATACACCTCCCTTTCTATATACATCCTATTACACATACACCTCCCCTTCTATATACACATCCTATTACACATACACCTCCTCTTCTATATACATCCTATTACACATACACCTCCCCTTCTATATACATCCTATTACTCATACACCTCCCCTTCTATATATACATCCTATTACACATACACTTCCCCTTCTATATATACATCCTATGACACATTCACCTCCCATTCTATAGACATACTATTACTCATACACCTCCCATTCTATATATACATCCTATTACACATGCACCTCCCCTTCTATATATACATCCTTCACCTCCCCTTCTATATATACATCCTATTACACATATACCTCCCCTTCTATATATATATCCTATTACACATACACCTCCCAATCTATATATACATCCTATTACACATACACCTCCCATTCTATATATACATCCTATTACACATACACCTCACGTTCTATATACATCCTATTACACATACACCTCCCCTTCTATATACATCCTATTACACATACACCTCCCCTTTTATATATACATTCTATTACACATACACCTCCCCTTCTATATATACATCCTATTAGACATACACCTCCCCTTCTATATACATCCTATTACACATACACCTCCCCTTCTATATTCATCCTATTACACATACACCTCCCATTTTATATATACATCCTATTACACATACACCTCCCCTTATATATATACATCGTATTACACATACACCTCCCCATGTATATACAACCTATTACACATACACCTCCCCTTCTATAAACATCCTATTACACATACACCTCCCCTTCTATATATACATCCTATTACACATACACCTCCCCTTCTATATATCCATCCTATTACACATACACCTCCCCTTCTATATATACATCATATTACACATACACCTCCCCTTCTATATATCCATCTTATTACACATACACCTCCCCTTCTATATATACATCCTATTAAACATACACCTCCCCTTCTATATATACATCTTATTACACATACACCTCCCCTTCTATATATACATCCTATCACACATACACCTCCCCTTCTATATATACATCCTATTACACATACACCTCCCCTTCTATATACATCCTATTACACATACACCTCCCATTCTATATATTCATCCTATTACACATACACCTCCCATTCTATATATACATCCTATTACACATACACCTCCCATTCTTTTTACATCCTTTTACACATACACCTCCCCTTCTTTGTAAATCCTGTTACACATACACCTCCCATTCTATATACATCCTATTACACATACACTTCCCATTCTATATATACATCCTATTTCCCATACACCTCCATTTCTATATACATCTTATTACATCTACACCTCCCCTTCTGTATATACATGCTATTACATATACACTTGCCATTCTCTATATATCCTTTTACATATACACCTCCCGTTCTATACATACATCCTATTACACATACACCTCCCATTATATATACATCCTATTCCAAATACACCTCCCATTCTATATACATCCTATTACACATAAATTTCCCATACTATATACATCCTATTACACATACACCTCCTATTCTATATATACATGCTATTACACATACACCTCCCCTTCTATATACATCCTATTACACATACACCTCCCCTTCTATATACATCCTATTACACATACACCTCCTATTCTATATATACATACTATTACACATACACCTCCCCTTCTATATACATCCTATTACACATACACCTCCCATTATATATACATCCTATTACACATACACCTCCCATTCTATATACATCCTATTACACATAAATTTCCCATACTATATACATCCTATTACACATACACCTCCTATTCTATATATACATGCTATTACACATACACCTCCCCTTCTATATACACATCCTATTACACCTACACCTCCCCTTCTATATATACATCCTATTACACATACACCTCCCATTCTATATATACATCCTATTACACATAAACCTCCCCTTCTATCTACATCCTATTACACATACACCTCCCCTTCTGTATACATCCTATTACATATACACCTCCCCTTCTATATATACATCCCATTACACATACACCTCCCCTTCTATATACATCCTATTACACATACACCTCCCATTCTATATACATCCTTTTACACATACACCTCCCATTCTATATATACATCCTATTACACATACACCTCCCCTTCTATATACATCCTATTACATATACACCTCCCCTTCTATATATACATCCTATTACACATACACCTCCCCTTCTATATACATCTTATTACACATACACCTCCCCTTCTATATACATCCTTTTACACATACACCTCCCCTTCTATATACATCCTATTACACATACACCTCCCGTTCTATATATACATCCTATTACACATACACCTCCCCTTCTATATACATCCTATTACACATACACCTCCCCTTCTATATACATCCTATTACACATACACCTCCCCTTCTATATACATCCTATTACACATACACTTCCCATTATATTTATACAACCTATTACACATACACCTCCCCTTCTATATATACATCCTATTACACATACACCTCCCCTTCTGTATACATCCTATTACATATACACCTCCCCTTCTATATATACATCCCATTACACATACACCTCCCCTTCTATATACATCCTATTACACATACACCTCCCATTCTATATACATCCTTTTACACATACACCTCCCATTCTATATATACATACTATTACACATACACCTCCCCTTCTATATACATCCTATTACATATACACCTCCCCTTCTATATATACATCCTATTACACATACACCTCCCCTTCTATATATACATTCTATTACACATACACCTCCCCTTCTATATACATCCTATTACACATACACCTCCCCTTCTATATACATCCTATTACACATACACCTCCCCTTCTATATACATCCTATTACACATACACTTCCCATTCTATTTATACAACCTATTACACATACACCTCCCCTTCTATATATACATCCTATTACACATACACCTCCCCTTCTATATACACCTTATTACACATACACCTCCCCTTCTATATACATCCTATTACACATACACCTCCCCTTCTATATATACATCCTATTACACATACACCTCCCCTTCTTATATATACATCCTATTACACATACACCTCCCCTTCTATATATACATCCTATTACATATACACCTCCCCTTCTATATATACATCCTATTACACATACACCTCCCCTTCTATATACATCTTATTACACATACACCTCCCCTTCTATATACATCCTTTTACACATACACCTCCCCTTCTATATACATCCTATTACACATACACCTCCCCTTCTATATATACATCCTATTACACATACACCTCCCCTTCTATATACACCTTATTACACATACACCTCCCCTTCTATATACATCCTATTACACATACACCTCCCCTTCTATATATACATCCTATTACACATACACCTCCCCTTCTTATATATACATCCTATTACACATACACCTCCCCTTCTATATATACATCTTATTACATATACACCTCCCCTTCTATATATACATCCTATTACACATACACCTCCCCTTCTATATACATCTTATTACACATACACCTCCCCTTCTATATACATCCTTTTACACATACACCTCCCCTTCTATATATACATCCTATTACACATACACCTCCCCTTCTTATATATACATCCTATTACACCTACACCTACCCTTCTATATATACATCCTATTACACATACACCTCCCCTTCTATATATACATCCTACTACACATACACCACCCCTTCTATATATACATCCTATTACACATACACCTCCCCTTCTATATACATCCTATTACACATACACCTCCCCTTCTATAAATATCCTATTACACATACACCTCCCTTTCTATATGCATCCTATTACACATACACCTCCCATTCTATATATACATACTATTACACATACACCTCCCATTCTATATACATCCTATTACACTTACACCTCCCCTTCTATATATACATCCTATTAAACATACACCTCCCCTTCTATATATACATCCTATTACACATACACCTCCCCTTCTATATATACATCCTACTACACATACTCCTCCCCTTCTATATATACATCCTATTACACATACACCTCCCCTTCTATATACACCCTATTACACATACACCTCCCATTATATATATACATTCTACTACACATACACCTCCCCTTCTATATATACCACCTACTACACATACACCTCCCCTTCTATATATACATACTATTACACATACACCACCCCTTCTATATATACATACTATTACACATACACCACCCCTTCTATATATACATCCTATTACACATACACCTCCCCTTCTATATACATCCTATTACACATACACCTCCCCTTCTATAAATATCCTATTGCACATACACCTCCCCTTCTATAAATATCCTATTACACATACACCACCCCTTCTATATATACATCCTATTACACTTACACCTCCCCTTCTATATATACATCCTATTACACATACACCTCCCCTTCTATATATACATCCTATTACACATACACATCCCCTTCTATATATACATCCTACTACACATACTCCTCCCCTTCTATATATACATCCTATTACACATACACCTCCCCTTCTATATACACCCTATTACACATACACCTCCCATTCTATATATACATCCTATTACACATACACCTCCCCTTCTATATACTTCCTATTACACATACACCTACCCTTCTATATATACATCCTATTACACATACACCTCCCCTTCTATATATACATCCTATTACACATACACCTCCCCTTCTATATATACATCCTACTACACATACTCCTCCCATTCTATATACATCCTATTACACATACACCTCCCCTTCTATATACATCCTATTACACATACACCTCCCCTTCTATATATACATCCTATTTCACATACACCTCCCCTTCTATATACAGCCTATTACACATACAACTCCCGTTCTATGTACATCCTATTACACATTCACCTTCCCTTCTATATATACATCCTATTACACATACACCTCCCCTTCTATATATACTTCCTATTACACATACACCTCCCCTTCTATATATACATCCTATCACACATACACCTCCCCTTCTATATACATCCTTTTACACATACACCTCCTATTCTATATATACATCCTATTACACATGCACCTCCCCTTCTATATACATCCTATTACTCATACACCTCCCCTTCTATATATACATCCTATTACACATACACCTCCCCTTCTATATATACATCCTATTACATACACACCTCCCATTCTCTATATATCCTTTTACATATACACCTCCCGTTCTATATATACATCCTATTACACATACAACTCCCATTCTATATACATCCTATTACACATACACCTCCCCTTCTATATACATCCTATTACACATACACCTCTTCTTCTATATATACATCCTATTACACATACACCTCCCCTTCTATGTACATCCTGTTACACATACACCTCCCATTCTATATACAACCTATTACACATACACCTCCCCTTCTTTATACATCCTATTACACATACACCTCCCCTTCTATATACATCCTATTACACATACACCTCCCCTTCTATATACATCCTATTACACATACACCTCCCCTTCTATATATACATCCTATTACACATACACCTCCCCTTCTATATATACATCCTATTACACATACACCTCCCCTTCTATATACATCCTATTACACATACACCTCCCCTTCTATATACATCCTATTACACATACACCTCCCCTTCTATATACATCCTGTTACACATACACCTCCCCTTCTATATATACATCCTATTACACATACACCTCCCCTTCTATATATACATCCTATTACACATACACCTCCCCTTCTATATACATCCTATTACACATACATCTCCCCTTCTATATATACATCCTATTACACCTACACCTACCCTTCTATATATACATCCTATTACACATACACCTCCCCTTCTATATATACATCCTACTACACATACACCTCCCCTTCTATATATACCACCTACTACACATACACCTCTCCTTCTATATACATCCTATTACACATACACCTCCCCTTCTATATATACATACTATTACACATACACCACCCCTTCTATATATACATCCTATTACACATACACCTCCCCTTCTATATACATCCTATTACACATACACCTCCCCTTCTATAAATATCCTATTACACATACACCTCCCTTTCTATATACATCCTATTACACATAAACCTCCCATTCTATATATACATACTATTACACATACACCTCCCCTTCTATATATACATCCTATTACACATACACCTCCCCTTCTATATATACATCCTACTACACATACTCCTCCCCTTCTATATATACATCCTATTACACATACACCTCCCCTTCTATATATACATCCTATTACACATACACCTCCCCTTCTATATATACATCCTATTACACATACACCTCCCCTTCTATATATACATTCTATTACACATACACCTCCCCTTCTATATACATCCTATTACACATACACCTCCCCTTCTATATCCATCCTATTACACATACACCTCCCCTTCTATATATACATCCTATTACACATACATCTCCCCTTCTTTATATACATCCTATTACACATACACCTCCCCTTCTATATATACATCCTATTACACAAACACCTCCCCTTCTATATACATCCTATTACACATACACCTCCCATTCTATATACATCCTATTACACATACACCTCCCATTCTATATATACATCCTATTACACATACACCTCCCATTCTATATAGATCCCATTACATATACACCTCCACTTCTATATATACATCCTATTACACATACACCTCCCTTCTATATAAATCCTATTACACATACACCTCCCCTTCTATGTACATCCTTTACAAATACACCTCCCATTCTATATACATCCTATTACACATACACCTCCCCTTCTATATACATCCTTTTACACATACACCTCCACTTCTATATATACATCCTATTACACATACACCTCCCCTTCTATATATACATCTTATTATATATACACCTCCCATTCTGTATACATCCTATTACACTTACACCTCCCATTCTATATAAAACCTATTACACATACTCCTCCCCTTCTATATATACATCCTATTACACATACACCTCCCCTTCTATATATACATCCTATTACACATACACCTCCCCTTCTATATATACATTCTATTACACATATACCTCCCATTCTATATACATCCTATTAAACATACACCTCCCCTTCTATATATACATCCTATTACACATACACCTCCCCTTCTATATATACATCCTATTACACATACACCTCCCCTTCTATATACATCCTATTACACATACACCTCCCCTTCTATATATATATCTTATTACACATGCACCTCCCCTTCTATATACATCCTTTTACACATACACCTCCCATTCTATATATACATCCTATTACACATACACCTCCCCTTCTATATACATCCTATTACACATACACCTCCCCTTCTATATACATCCTATTACACATACACCTCCCCTTCTTTATACATCCTATTACACATACACCTCCCTTTCTATATATACATCCTATTACACATACACCTCCCTTTCTATATACATCCTATTACACATACACCTCCCCTTCTATATACACATCCTATTACACATACACCTCCTCTTCTATATACATCCTATTACACATACACCTCCCCTTCTATATACATCCTATTACTCATACACCTCCCCTTCTATATATACATCCTATTACACATACACTTCCCCTTCTATATATACATCCTATGACACATTCACCTCCCATTCTATAGACATACTATTACTCATACACCTCCCATTCTATATATACATCCTATTACACATGCACCTCCCCTTCTATATATACATCCTTCACCTCCCCTTCTATATATACATCCTATTACACATACACCTCCCCTTCTATATATATATCCTATTACACATACACCTCCCAATCTATATATACATCCTATTACACATACACCTCCCATTCTATATATACATCCTATTACACATACACCTCACGTTCTATATACATCCTATTACACATACACCTCCCCTTCTATATACATCCTATTACACATACACCTCCCCTTTTATATATACATTCTATTACACATACACCTCCCCTTCTATATATACATCCTATTAGACATACACCTCCCCTTCTATATACATCCTATTACACATACACCTCCCCTTCTATATTCATCCTATTACACATACACCTCCCATTTTATATATACATCCTATTACACATACACCTCCCCTTATATATATACATCGTATTACACATACACCTCCCCATGTATATACAACCTATTACACATACACCTCCCCTTCTATAAACATCCTATTACACATACACCTCCCCTTCTATATATACATCCTATTACACATACACCTCCCCTTCTATATATCCATCCTATTACACATACACCTCCCCTTCTATATATACATCATATTACACATACACCTCCCCTTCTATATATCCATCTTATTACACATACACCTCCCCTTCTATATATACATCCTATCACACATACACCTCCCCTTCTATATATACATCCTATTACACATACACCTCCCCTTCTATATACATCCTATTACACATACACCTCCCATTCTATATATTCATCCTATTACACATACACCTCCCATTCTATATATACATCCTATTACACATACACCTCCCATTCTTTTTACATCCTTTTACACATACACCTCCCCTTCTTTGTAAATCCTGTTACACATACACCTCCCATTCTATATACATCCTATTACACATACACTTCCCATTCTATATATACATCCTATTTCCCATACACCTCCATTTCTATATACATCTTATTACATCTACACCTCCCCTTCTGTATATACATGCTATTACATATACACTTGCCATTCTCTATATATCCTTTTACATATACACCTCCCGTTCTATACATACATCCTATTACACATACACCTCCCATTATATATACATCCTATTCCAAATACACCTCCCATTCTATATACATCCTATTACACATAAATTTCCCATACTATATACATCCTATTACACATACACCTCCTATTCTATATATACATGCTATTACACATACACCTCCCCTTCTATATACATCCTATTACACATACACCTCCCCTTCTATATACATCCTATTACACATACACCTCCTATTCTATATATACATACTATTACACATACACCTCCCCTTCTATATACATCCTATTACACATACACCTCCCATTATATATACATCCTATTACA
>JAUIMM010003678.1:0-33417 GCA_031769625.1 Taudactylus pleione
GAGCTTAGGTGGCATGTTATGTGAGAGGGTGTGATAGGGCGAGAGGTTAGGGCGTGTGTTATGCGAGAGGGTACGGTGATAGGATGAGAGGTTAGGGGGCGTGTTATGCGAGAGGTTGTGGTGATAGGATGAGAGGTTAGGGGCGTGTTATGTGAGAGGGTGTGGTGATAGTATGAAAGGTTAGGGGGTGAGTTATGTGAGAGGGTGTTATAGGGTGAGAGGTTGGGGGTGTGTTATATGAGAGGGTATGGTAACAGGATGAGAGGTTAGGAGGCGTGTTATGTGAGAGGGTGTGGTGATAGGATGAGAGGTTAGGAGGCGTGTTATGTGAGAGGGTGTGGTGATAGGATGAGAGGTTAGGGGCGTGTTATGTGAGAGGGTGTGGTGATAGGATGAGAGGTTAGGGGGAGTGTTATGTGAGAGGGTGTGGTGATAGGATGAGAGGTTAGGGGGAGTGTTATGTGAGAGGGTGTGGTGATAGGATGAGAGGTTAGGGGGAGTGTTATGTGAGAGGGTGTGGTGATAGGATGAGAGGTTAGGGGGCGTGTTATGTGAGAGGGTGTGGTGATAAGGTTAGGGGGAGTGTTACGTGAGAGGGTGTGGTGATAGGATGAGAGGTTAGGAGGGGTGTTATGTGAGAGGGTGTGAGAGGATGAGAGGTTAGGAGGGGTGTTATGTGAGAGGGTGTGGTGATAGGATGAGCGGTTAGGGGGAGTGTCATGTGAGAGGGTTTGGTGATAGGATGAGAGTTTAGGAGGCGTGTTATGTGAGAGGGTGTGGTGATAGGATGAGAGGTTAGGAGGCGTGTTATGTGAGAGGGTGTGGTGATAGGATGAGAGGTTAGGGGGCGTGTTATGTGAGAGGGTGTGGTGATAGGATGAGAGGTTAGGGGGAGTGTTATGTGAGAGGGTGTGGTGATAGGATGAGAGGTTAGGGGGAGTGTTATGTGAGAGGGTGTGGTGATAGGATGAGAGGTTAGGGGGAGTGTTATGTGAGAGGGTGTGGTGATAGGATGAGAGGTTAGGGGGCGTGTTATGTGAGAGGGTGTGGTGATAAGGTTAGGGGGAGTGTTACGTGAGAGGGTGTGGTGATAGGATGAGAGGTTAGGAGGGGTGTTATGTGAGAGGGTGTGATAGGATGAGAGGTTAGGAGGGGTGTTATGTGAGAGGGTGTGGTGATAGGATGAGCGCTTAGGGGGAGTGTCATGTGAGAGGGTATGGTGATAGGATGAGAGGTTAGGAGGCGTGTTATGTGAGAGGGTGTGGTGATAGGATGAGCGGTTAGGGGGAGTGTTATGTGAGAGGGTGTGGTGATAGGATGAAAGGTTAGGGGGCGTGTTATGAGAGAGGGTGTGGTGATAGGATGAGAGGTTAGGAGGGGTGTTATGTGAGAGGGTGTGATAGGATGAGAGGTTAGGAGGGGTGTTATGTGAGAGGGTGTGGTGATAGGATGAGAGGTTAGGGGGAGTGTCATGTGAGAGGGTTTGGTGATAGGATGAGAGTTTAGGAGGCGTGTTATGTGAGAGGGTGTGGTGATAGGATGAGAGGTTAGGAGGCGTGTTATGTGAGAGGTTGTGGTGATAGGATGAGAGGTTAGGGGGCGTGTTATGTGAGAGGGTGTGGTGATAGGATGAGAGGTTAGGGGGAGTGTTATGTGAGAGGGTGTGGTGATAGGATGAGAGGTTAGGGGGAGTGTTATGTGAGAGGGTGTGGTGATAGGATGAGAGGTTAGGGGGAGTGTTATGTGAGAGGGTGTGGTGATAGGATGAGAGGTTAGGGTGCGTGTTATGTGAGAGGGTGTGGTGATAAGGTTAGGGGGCGTGTTATGTGAGAGAGTGTGGTGATAGGATGAGAGGTTAGGGGTGTGTTATGTGAGAGGGTGTGGTGATAGGAGGAGAGGTTAGGGGGCGTGTTATGTGAGAGGGTGTGGTGATAAGATGAGAGGTTAGGGGTGTGTTATGTGAGAGGGTGTGGTGATAGGATGAAAGGTTAGGGGGTATGTTATGTGAGGGGGTGTGGTAACAGGATGAGAGGTTAGGGGGCGTGTTATGTGAGAGGATGTGGTGATAGGAGGAGACGTTAGGAGGCGGGTTATGTTAGAGGGTGTGGTGATAGGATGAGAGGTTAGGGGTGTGTTATGTGAGAGGGTGTGGTGATAGGAGGAGAGGTTAGGGGGCGTGTTATGTGAGAGGGTGTGGTGATAGGATGAGAGGTTAGGGGGAGTGTTATGTGAGAGGGTGTGGTGATAGGATGAGAGGTTAGGGGTGTGTTATGTGAGAGGGTGTGGTGATAGGAGGAGAGGTTAGGGGGCGTGTTATGTGAGAGGGTGTGGTGATAGGATGAGAGGTTAGGGGGAGTGTTATGTGAGAGGGTGTGGTGATAGGATGAGAGGTTAGGGGGAGTGTTATGTGAGAGGGTGTGGTGATAGGATGAGAGGTTAGGGTGCGTGTTATGTGAGAGGGTGTGGTGATAAGGTTAGGGGGCGTGTTATGTGAGAGAGTGTGGTGATAGGATGAGAGGTTAGGGGTGTGTTATGTGAGAGGGTGTGGTGATAGGAGGAGAGGTTAGGGGGCGTGTTATGTGAGAGGGTGTGGTGATAAGATGAGAGGTTAGGGGTGTGTTATGTGAGAGGGTGTGGTGATAGGATGAAAGGTTAGGGGGTATGTTATGTGAGGGGGTGTGGTAACAGGATGAGAGGTTAGGGGGCGTGTTATGTGAGAGGATGTGGTGATAGGAGGAGACGTTAGGAGGCGGGTTATGTTAGAGGGTGTGGTGATAGGAGGAGAGGTTAGGGGGCGTGTTATGTGAGAGGGTGTGGTGATAGGATGAGAGGTTAGGGGTGTGTTATGTGAGAGGGTGTGGTGATAGGATGAAAGGTTAGGGGGTATGTTATGTGAGGGGGTGTGGTGATAGGATGAGAGGTTAAGGGACGTGTTATGTGAGAGAGTGTGGTGATAGGATGAGAGGTTAGGGGGTGTGTTATGTGAGAGGGTGTGGTGATAGGATGAGAGGTTAGGGGGTGTGTTATGTGAGAGGATGTGGTGATAGTATGAGAGGTTAGGGGGAGTGTCAAGTGAGAGGGTGTGGTGATAGGATGAGAGGTCAGGGGGTGTGTTATGTGAGAGGGTGTGGTGATAGGAGGAGAGGTTAGGGGGTGTGTAATGTGAGAGGGTGTAGTAAATGGATGAGAGCTTAGGTGGCATGTTATGTGAGAGGGTGTGATAGGGCGAGAGGTTAGGGGGTGTGTTATGCGAGGGGGTAGGGTGATAGGATGAGAGGTTAGGGGGCGTGTTATGCGAGAGGTTGTGGTGATAGGATGAGAGGTTAGGGGCGTGTTATGTGAGAGGGTGTGGTGATAGTATGAAAGGTTAGGGGGTGTGTTTTGCGAGAGGGTGTGATAGGGTGAGAGGTTGGGGGTGTGTTATATGAGAGGATATGGTAGTAGGATGAGAGGTTAGGGGGCGTGTTATGCGAGAGGGTGTGGTGATAGGATGAGAGGTTAGGGGGTGTGTTACGTGAGAGGGTGTGGTGATTGGAGGAGAGGTTAGGGGAGCGTGTTATGTGAGAGGGTGTGGTGATAGGATGAAAGGTTAGGGGGTTTGTTATGTGAGAAGGTGTGATAGGGTGAGAGGTTAGGGGGTGTGTTATGTGAGAGGGTGTGGTAATAGAATGAGAGGTTAGGGGGCGTGTTATGCGAGAGGGTGTGGTGATAGGATGAGAGATTAGGGGCGTGTTATGTGAGAGGGTGTGGTGATAGGATGAAAGGTTAGGGGGTGTGTTATGTGAGAAGGTGTGATAGGGCGAGAGGTTAGGGGGTGTGTTGTGTGAGAGGGTGTGGTGATAGGATGAGAGGTTAGAGGGAGTGTTATGCGAGAGGGTGTGGTGATAGGATGAGAAGTTAGGGGGTGTGTTATGTGAGAGGGTGCGGTGATAGGGGGAGAGGTTAGGGGCGTGTTATGTGAGAGGCTGTGGTGATAGTATGAAAGGTTAGGGGGTGTGTAATGTGAGAAGGTGTAGTAATAGGATGAGAGCTTAGGTGGCATGTTATGTGAGAGGGTGTGATAGGGCGAGAGGTTAGGGCGTGTGTTATGCGAGAGGGTACGGTGATAGGATGAGAGGTTAGGGGGCGTGTTATGCGAGAGGTTGTGGTGATAGGATGAGAGGTTAGGGGCGTGTTATGTGAGAGGGTGTGGTGATAGTATGAAAGGTTAGGGGGTGAGTTATGTGAGAGGGTGTTATAGGGTGAGAGGTTGGGGGTGTGTTATATGAGAGGGTATGGTAACAGGATGAGAGGTTAGGAGGCGTGTTATGTGAGAGGGTGTGGTGATAGGATGAGAGGTTAGGAGGCGTGTTATGTGAGAGGGTGTGGTGATAGGATGAGAGGTTAGGGGCGTGTTATGTGAGAGGGTGTGGTGATAGGATGAGAGGTTAGGGGGAGTGTTATGTGAGAGGGTGTGGTGATAGGATGAGAGGTTAGGAGGCGTGTTATGTGAGAGGGTGTGGTGATAGGATGAGAGGTTAGGGGCGTGTTATGTGAGAGGGTGTGGTGATAGGATGAGAGGTTAGGGGGAGTGTTATGTGAGAGGGTGTGGTGATAGGATGAGAGGTTAGGGGGAGTGTTATGTGAGAGGGTGTGGTGATAGGATGAGAGGTTAGGGGGAGTGTTATGTGAGAGGGTGTGGTGATAGGATGAGAGGTTAGGGGGCGTGTTATGTGAGAGGGTGTGGTGATAAGGTTAGGGGGAGTGTTACGTGAGAGGGTGTGGTGATAGGATGAGAGGTTAGGAGGGGTGTTATGTGAGAGGGTGTGAGAGGATGAGAGGTTAGGAGGGGTGTTATGTGAGAGGGTGTGGTGATAGGATGAGCGGTTAGGGGGAGTGTCATGTGAGAGGGTATGGTGATAGGATGAGAGGTTAGGAGGCGTGTTATGTGAGAGGGTGTGGTGATAGGATGAGCGGTTAGGGGAGTGTTATGTGAGAGGGTGTGGTGATAGGATGAAAGGTTAGGGGGCGTGTTATGAGAGAGGGTGTGGTGATAGGATGAGAGGTTAGGAGGGGTGTTATGTGAGAGGGTGTGATAGGATGAGAGGTTAGGAGGGGTGTTATGTGAGAGGGTGTGGTGATAGGATGAGCGGTTAGGGGGAGTGTCATGTGAGAGGGTTTGGTGATAGGATGAGAGTTTAGGAGGCGTGTTATGTGAGAGGGTGTGGTGATAGGATGAGAGGTTAGGAGGCGTGTTATGTGAGAGGTTGTGGTGATAGGATGAGAGGTTAGGGGGCGTGTTATGTGAGAGGGTGTGGTGATAGGATGAGAGGTTAGGGGGAGTGTTATGTGAGAGGGTGTGGTGATAGGATGAGAGGTTAGGGGGAGTGTTATGTGAGAGGGTGTGGTGATAGGATGAGAGGTTAGGGGGAGTGTTATGTGAGAGGGTGTGGTGATAGGATGAGAGGTTAGGGTGCGTGTTATGTGAGAGGGTGTGGTGATAAGGTTAGGGGGCGTGTTATGTGAGAGAGTGTGGTGATAGGATGAGAGGTTAGGGGTGTGTTATGTGAGAGGGTGTGGTGATAGGAGGAGAGGTTAGGGGGCGTGTTATGTGAGAGGGTGTGGTGATAGGATGAGAGGTTAGGGGTGTGTTATGTGAGAGGGTGTGGTGATAGGATGAAAGGTTAGGGGGTATGTTATGTGAGGGGGTGTGGTAACAGGATGAGAGGTTAGGGGGCGTGTTATGTGAGAGGATGTGGTGATAGGAGGAGACGTTAGGAGGCGGGTTATGTGAGAGGGTGTGGTGATAGGAGGAGAGGTTAGGGGGCGTGTTATGTCAGAGGGTGTGGTGATAGGATGAGAGGTTAGGGGTGTGTTATGTGAGAGGGTGTGGTGATAGGATGAAAGGTTAGGGGGTATGTTATGTGAGGGGGTGTGGTGATAGGATGAGAGGTTAAGGGACGTGTTATGTGAGAGAGTGTGGTGATAGGATGAGAGGTTAGGGGGTGTGTTATGTGAGAGGGTGTGGTGATAGGATGAGAGGTTAGGGGGTGTGTTATGTGAGAGGATGTGGTGATAGTATGAGAGGTTAGGGGGAGTGTCAAGTGAGAGGGTGTGGTGATAGGATGAGAGGTCAGGGGGTGTGTTATGTGAGAGGGTGTGGTGATAGGAGGAGAGGTTAGGGGGTGTGTAATGTGAGAGGGTGTAGTAAATGGATGAGAGCTTAGGTGGCATGTTATGTGAGAGGGTGTGATAGAGCGAGAGGTTAGGGGGTGTGTTATGCGAGGGGGTAGGGTGATAGGATGAGAGGTTAGGGGGCGTGTTATGCGAGAGGTTGTGGTGATAGGATGAGAGGTTAGGGGCGTGTTATGTGAGAGGGTGTGGTGATAGTATGAAAGGTTAGGGGGTGTGTTATGCGAGAGGGTGTGATAGGGTGAGAGGTTGGGGGTGTGTTATATGAGAGGATATGGTAGTAGGATGAGAGGTTAGGGGGCGTGTTATGCGAGAGGGTGTGGTGATAGGATGAGAGGTTAGGGGGTGTGTTACGTGAGAGGGTGTGGTGATAGGAGGAGAGGTTAGGGGAGCGTGTTATGTGAGAGGGTGTGGTGATAGAATGAAAGGTTAGGGGGTTTGTTATGTGAGAAGGTGTGATAGGGTGAGAGGTTAGGGGGTGTGTTATGTGAGAGGGTGTGGTAATAGAATGAGAGGTTAGGGGGCGTGTTATGCGAGAGGGTGTGGTGATAGGATGAGAGATTAGGGGCGTGTTATGTGAGAGGGTGTGGTGATAGGATGAAAGGTTAGGGGGTGTGTTATGTGAGAAGGTGTGATAGGGCGAGAGGTTAGGGGGTGTGTTGTGTGAGAGGGTGTGGTGATAGGATGAGAGGTTAGAGGGAGTGTTATGCGAGAGGGTGTGGTGATAGGATGAGAAGTTAGGGGGTGTGTTATGTGAGAGGGTGCGGTGATAGGGGGAGAGGTTAGGGGCGTGTTATGTGAGAGGCTGTGGTGATAGTATGAAAGGTTAGGGGGTGTGTAATGTGAGAGGGTGTAGTAATAGGATGAGAGCTTAGGTGGCATGTTATGTGAGAGGGTGTGATAGGGCGAGAGGTTAGGGCGTGTGTTATGCGAGAGGGTACGGTGATAGGATGAGAGGTTAGGGGGCGTGTTATGCGAGAGGTTGTGGTGATAGGATGAGAGGTTAGGGGCGTGTTATGTGAGAGGGTGTGGTGATAGTATGAAAGGTTAGGGGGTGAGTTATGTGAGAGGGTGTTATAGTGTGAGAGGTTGGGGGTGTGTTATATGAGAGGGTATGGTAACAGGATGAGAGGTTAGGGGGCGTGTTATGCGAGAGGGTGTGGTGATAGGATGAGAGGTTAGGGGGCGTGTTATGCAAGAGGGTGTGGTGATAGGATGAGAGCTTAGGGGGCGTGTGATGTGAGAGGGTGTGGTGATAGGATGAGAGGTTAGGGGGAGTGTTATGTGAGAGGGTGTGGTGATAGGATGAGAGGTTAAGGGGTGTGTTATGTGAGAGGGTGTGATAGAGCGAGAGATTAGGGGGTGTGTTATGCGAGAGGGTACGGTGATAGGATGAGAGGTTAGGGGGCGTGTTATGCGAGAGGTTGTGGTGATAGGTTGATAGGTTAGGGGCGTGTTATGTGAGAGGGTGTGGTGATAGTATGAAAGGTTAGGGGGTGTGTTATGTGAGAGGGTGTGATAGGGTGAGAGGTTGGGGGTGTGTTATATGAGAGGGTATGGTAATAGAATGAGAGGTTAGGGGGCGTGTTATGCGAGAGGGTGTGGTGATAGGATGAGAGGTTAGGGGGCGTGTTATGTGAGAGGGTGTGGTGGTAGGATGAGAGGTTAGGGGGACGTGTTATGTGAGAGGGTGTGATAGGGCGAGGTTAGGGGGTGTGTTATGTGAGAGGGTGTGGTGATAGGATGAGAGGTTAGGGGGCGTGTTATGTGAGAGGGTGTGGTGATATGATGAGAGGTTAGGGGGCGTGTTATGTGAGAGGGTGTGGTGATAGGAGGAGAGGTTAGGGGAGCGTGTTATGTGAGAGGGTGTGGTGATAGGATGAAAGGTTAGGGGGTTTGTTATGTGAGAAGGTGTGATAGGGTGAGAGATTAGGGGGTGTGTTATGTGAGAGGGTGTGGTAATAGAATGAGAGGTTAGGGGGCGTGTTATGCGAGAGGGTGTGGTGATAGGATGAGAGATTAGGGGCGTGTTATGTGAGAGGGTGTGGTGATAGGATGAGAGGTTAGGGGGCGTGTTATGTGAGAGGGTGTGGTGATAGGATGAGAGGTTAGGGGTGTGTTATGTGAGAGGGTGTGGTGATAGGATGAAAGGTTAGGGGGTGTGTTATGTGAGAGGGTGTGATAGGGCGAGAGGTTAGAGGGTGTGTTGTGTGAGAGGGTTTGGGGATAGGATGAAAGTCTAAGGGGTGTGTTGTGTGAGAGGGTGTGGTGATAGGATGAGAGGTTAGGGGGCGTGTTATGTGAGAGGGTGTGGTGATAGGATGAGAAGTTAGGGGGCGTGTTATGTGAGAGGGTGCGGTGATAGGAGGAGAGGTTAGGGGGTGTGTAATGTGAGAGGGTGTGGTAATAGAATGAGAGGTTAGGGGGCGTGTTATGTGAGAGAGTGTGGTGATAGGATGAGAGGTTAGGTGGCGTGTTATGTGAGAGGGTGTGGTGATAGGATGAGAGGTTGGGGGGAGTGTTATGTGAGAGGGTGTGATAGGATGAGAGGTTAGGGGGCGTGTTATGTGAGAGGGTGTGGTGATAGGATGAGAGGTTAGGGGGTGTGTTATGTGAGAGGGTGTGGTGATAGGATGAGAGGTTAGGGGGTGTGTTATGTGAGAGGGTGTGGTGATAGGATGAGAGGTTAGGGGGAGTGTTATGTGAGAGGGTGTGGTGATAGGATGAGAGGTTAGGGGGAGTGTTATGTGAGAGGGTGTGGTGATAGGATGAGAGGTTAGGGGGCGTGTTATGTGAGAGGGTGTGGTGATAGGATGAGAGGTTAGGGGGAGTGTTATGTGAGAGGGTGTGGTGATAAGGTTAGGGGGCATGTTATGTGAGAGGGTGTGGTGATAGGATGAGAGGTTAGGGGGAGTGTTATGTGAGAGGATGTGGTGATAGGAGGAGACGTTAGGAGGCGGGTTATGTGAGAGGGTGAGGTCATAGGAGGAGAGGTTAGGGGGCGTGTTATGTGAGAGGGTGTGGTGATAGCATGAGAGGTTAGGGGTGTGTTATGTGAGAGGGTGTGGTGATAGGATGAAAGGTTAGGGGGTATGTTATGTGAGAGGGTGTGGTGATAGGATGAGAGGTTAAGGGACGTGTTATGTGAGAGAGTGTGGTGATAGGATGAGAGGTTAGGGGGTGTGTTATGTGAGAGGGTGTGGTGATAGGATGAGAGGTTAGGGGGTGTGTTATGTGAGAGGGTGTGGTGATAGTATGAGAGGTTAGGGGGAGTGTCATGTGAGAGGGTGTGGTGATAGGATGAGAGGTCAGGGTGTGTGTTATGTGAGAGGGTGTGGTGATAGGAGGAGAGTTTAGGGGGTGTGTAATGTGAGAGGGTGTAGTAATAGGATGAGAGCTTAGGTGGCATGTTATGTGAGAGAGTGTGATAGGGCGAGAGGTTAGGGGGTGTGTTATGCGAGAGGGTACGGTGATAGGATGAGAGGTTAGGGGGCGTGTTATGCGAGAGGTTGTGGTGATAGGATGAGAGGTTAGGGACGTGTTATGTGAGAGGGTGTGGTGATAGTATGAAAGGTAAGGGGGTGTGTTATGTGAGAGGGTGTGATAGGGTGAGAGGTTGGGGGTGTGTTATATGAGAGGGTATGGTAGTAGGATGAGAGGTTAGGGGGCGTGTTATGCGAGAGGGTGTGGTGATAGGATGAGAAGTTAGGGGGTGTGTTACGTGAGAGGGTGTGGTGATAGGAGGAGAGGTTAGGGGAGCGTGTTATGTGAGAGGGTGTGGTGATAGTATGAAAGGTTAGGGGGTTTGTTATGTGAGAAGGTGTGATAGGGTGAGAGGTTAGGGGGTGTGTTATGTGAGAGGGTGTGGTAATAGAATGAGAGGTTAGGGGGCGTGTTATGCGAGAGGGTGTGGTGATAGGATGAGAGATTAGGGGCGTGTTATGTGAGAGGGTGTGGTGATAGGATGAAAGGTTAGGGGGTGTGTTATGTGAGAGGGTGTGATAGGGCAAGAGGTTAGAGGGTGTGTTATGTGAGAGGGTTTGGGGATAGGATGAAAGGCTAGGGGGTGTGTTGTGTGAGAGGGTGTGGTGATAGGATGAGAGGTTAGAGGGAGTGTTATGTGAGAGGGTGTGGTGATAGGATGAGAAGTTAGGGGGTGTGTTATGTGAGAGGGTGCGGTGATAGGAGGAGAGGTTAGGGGGTGTGTTATGTGAGAGGGTGTGGTGATAGGATGAGAGGTTAAGGGGTGTGTTATGTGAGAGGGTGTGATAGGGCGAGAGATTAGGGGGTGTGTTATGCGAGAGGGTACGGTGATAGGATGAGAGGTTAGGGGGCGTGTTATGCGAGAGGTTGTGGTGATAGGTTGATAGGTTAGGGGCGTGTTATGTGAGAGGGTGTGGTGATAGTATGAAAGGTTAGGGGGTGTGTTATGTGAGAGGGTGTGATAGGGTGAGAGGTTGGGGGTGTGTTATATGAGAGGGTGTGATAGGGCGAGGTTAGGGGGTGTGTTATGTGAGAGGGTGTGGTGATAGGATGAGAGGTTAGGGGGCGTGTTATGTGAGAGGGTGTGGTGATATGATGAGAGGTTAGGGGGCGTGTTATGTGAGAGGGTGTGGTGATAGGAGGAGAGGTTAGGGGAGCGTGTTATGTGAGAGGGTGTGGTGATAGGATGAAAGGTTAGGGGGTTTGTTATGTGAGAAGGTGTGATAGGGTGAGAGGTTAGGGGGTGTGTTATGTGAGAGGGTGTGGTAATAGAATGAGAGGTTAGGGGGCGTGTTATGCGAGAGGGTGTGGTGATAGGATGAGAGATTAGGGGCGTGTTATGTGAGAGGGTGTGGTGATAGGATGAGAGGTTAGGGGGCGTGTTATGTGAGAGGGTGTGGTGATAGGATGAGAGGTTAGGGGTGTGTTATGTGAGAGGGTGTGGTGATAGGATGAAAGGTTAGGGGGTGTGTTATGTGAGAGGGTGTGATAGGGCGAGAGGTTAGAGGGTGTGTTGTGTGAGAGGGTTTGGGGATAGGATGAAAGGCTAAGGGGTGTGTTGTGTGAGAGGGTGTGGTGATAGGATGAGAGGTTAGGGGGCGTGTTATGTGAGAGGGTGTGGTGATAGGATGAGAAGTTAGGGGGCGTGTTATGTGAGAGGGTGCGGTGATAGGAGGAGAGGTTAGGGGGTGTGTAATGTGAGAGGGTGTGGTAATAGAATGAGAGGTTAGGGGGCGTGTTATGTGAGAGAGTGTGGTGATAGGATGAGAGGTTAGGTGGCGTGTTATGTGAGAGGGTGTGGTGATAGGATGAGAGGTTGGGGGGAGTGTTATGTGAGAGGGTGTGATAGGATGAGAGGTTAGGGGGCGTGTTATGTGAGAGGGTGTGGTGATAGGATGAGAGGTTAGGGGGTGTGTTATGTGAGAGGGTGTGGTGATAGGATGAGAGGTTAGGGGGTGTGTTATGTGAGAGGGTGTGGTGATAGGATGAGAGGTTAGGGGGCGTGTTATGTGAGAGGGTGTGGTGATAGGATGAGAGGTTAGGGGGCGTGTTATGTGAGAGGGTGTGGTGATAGGATGAGAGGTTAGGGGGAGTGTTATGTGAGAGGGTGTGGTGATAAGGTTAGGGGGCATGTTATGTGAGAGGGTGTGGTGATAGGATGAGAGGTTAGGGGGAGTGTTATGTGAGAGGATGTGGTGATAGGAGGAGACGTTAGGAGGCGGGTTATGTGAGAGGGTGAGGTCATAGGAGGAGAGGTTAGGGGGCGTGTTATGTGAGAGGGTGTGGTGATAGCATGAGAGGTTAGGGGTGTGTTATGTGAGAGGGTGTGGTGATAGGATGAAAGGTTAGGGGGTATGTTATGTGAGAGGGTGTGGTGATAGGATGAGAGGTTAAGGGACGTGTTATGTGAGAGAGTGTGGTGATAGGATGAGAGGTTAGGGGGTGTGTTATGTGAGAGGGTGTGGTGATAGGATGAGAGGTTAGGGGGTGTGTTATGTGAGAGGGTGTGGTGATAGTATGAGAGGTTAGGGGGAGTGTCATGTGAGAGGGTGTGGTGATAGGATGAGAGGTCAGGGGGTGTGTTATGTGAGAGGGTGTGGTGATAGGAGGAGAGTTTAGGGGGTGTGTAATGTGAGAGGGTGTAGTAATAGGATGAGAGCTTAGGTGGCATGTTATGTGAGAGAGTGTGATAGGGCGAGAGGTTAGGGGGTGTGTTATGCGAGAGGGTACGGTGATAGGATGAGAGGTTAGGGGGCGTGTTATGCGAGAGGTTGTGGTGATAGGATGAGAGGTTAGGGACGTGTTATGTGAGAGGGTGTGGTGATAGTATGAAAGGTAAGGGGGTGTGTTATGTGAGAGGGTGTGATAGGGTGAGAGGTTGGGGGTGTGTTATATGAGAGGGTATGGTAGTAGGATGAGAGGTTAGGGGGCGTGTTATGCGAGAGGGTGTGGTGATAGGATGAGAAGTTAGGGGGTGTGTTACGTGAGAGGGTGTGGTGATAGGAGGAGAGGTTAGGGGAGCGTGTTATGTGAGAGGGTGTGGTGATAGTATGAAAGGTTAGGGGGTTTGTTATGTGAGAAGGTGTGATAGGGTGAGAGGTTAGGGGGTGTGTTATGTGAGAGGGTGTGGTAATAGAATGAGAGGTTAGGGGGCGTGTTATGCGAGAGGGTGTGGTGATAGGATGAGAGATTAGGGGCGTGTTATGTGAGAGGGTGTGGTGATAGGATGAAAGGTTAGGGGGTGTGTTATGTGAGAGGGTGTGATAGGGCAAGAGGTTAGAGGGTGTGTTATGTGAGAGGGTTTGGGGATAGGATGAAAGGCTAGGGGGTGTGTTGTGTGAGAGGGTGTGGTGATAGGATGAGAGGTTAGAGGGAGTGTTATGTGAGAGGGTGTGGTGATAGGATGAGAAGTTAGGGGGTGTGTTATGTGAGAGGGTGCGGTGATAGGAGGAGAGGTTAGGGGGTGTGTTATGTGAGAGGGTGTGGTGATAGGATGAGAGGTTAAGTGGTGTGTTATGTGAGAGGGTGTGATAGGGCGAGAGGTTAGGGGGTGTGTTATGCGAGAGGGTACGGTGATAGGATGAGAGGTTAGGGGGCGTGTTATGCGAGAGGTTGTGGTGATAGGATGAAAGGTTAGGGGGTGTGTTATGTGAGAGGGTGTGATAGGGTGAGAGGTTGGGGGTGTGTTATATGAGAGGGTATGGTAATAGGAAGAGAGGTTAGGGGGCGTGTTATGCGAGAGGGTGTGGTGATAGGATGAGAGGTTAGGGGTCGTGTTATGTGATAGGGTGTGGTGATAGGAGGAGAGCTTAGGGGGTGTGTTATCTGAGAGGGTGTGGTGATAGGAGGAGAGGTTAGGGGGTGTGTTATGTGAGAGGGTGTAGTGATAGGAGGAGAGGTTAGGAGGTTTGTTATGTGAGAGGGTGTGGTGATAGGAGGAGAGGTTAGGGGGTGTGTTATGTGAGAGGGTGTAGTGATAGGAGAGGTTAGGAGGTTTGTTATGTGAGAGGGTGTGGTGATAGGAGGAGAGGTTAGGGGGAGTGTTATGTGAGAGGGTGTGGTGATAGGATGAGAGGTTAGGGGGAGTGTTATGTGAGAGAGTGTGGTGATAGGAGGAGAGGTTAGGGGGAGTGTTATGTGAGAGGGTGTGGTGATAGGATAAGAGGTTAGGGGGTGTGTTATGTGAGAGGGTGTGGTGATAGGATGAAAGGTTAGGGGGCATGTTATGTGAGAGGGTGTGGTGATAGGATGAGAGGTTAGGGGGCGTGTTATGTGAGAGGGTGTGGTGATGGGATGAGAGGTTAGGGGGAGTGTTACGTGAGAGGGTGTGGTGATAGGATGTGAGGTTAGGGGGTGAGTTATGTGAGAGGGTGTGGTGATAGGATGAGCGGTTAGGGGGAGTGTCATGTGAGAGGGTATGGTGATAGGATGAGAGGTTAGGAGGCGTGTTATGTGAGAGGGTGTGGTGATAGGATGAGCGGTTAGGGGGAGTGTTATGTGAGAGGGTGTGGTGATAGGATGAAAGGTTAGGGGCGTGTTATGTGAGAGGGTGTGGTGATAGGATGAGAGGTTAGGAGGGGTGTTATGTGAGAGAGTGTGATAGGATGAGAGGTTAGGAGGGGTGTTATGTGAGAGGGTGTGGTGATAGGATGAGCGGATAGGGGGAGTGTCATGTGAGAGGGTTTGGTGATAGGATGAGAGTTTAGGAGGCGTGTTATGTGAGAGGGTGTGGTGATAGGATGAGAGGTTAGGAGGCGTGTTATGTGAGAGGGTGTGGTGATAGGATGAGAGGTTAGGGGGCGTGTTATCTGAGAGGGTGTGGTGATAGGATGAGAGGTTAGGGGGAGTGTTATGTGAGAGGGTGTGGTGATAGGATGAGAGGTTAGGGGGAGTGTTATGTGAGAGGGTGTGGTGATAGGATGAGAGGTTAGGGGGAGTGTTATGTGAGAGGGTGTGGTGATAGGATGAGAGGTTAGGGGGCGTGTTATGTGAGAGGGTGTGGTGATAGGATGAGAGGTTAGGGGGAGTGTTATGTGAGAGGATGTGGTGATAGGAGGAGACGTTAGGAGACGGGTTATGTGAGAGGGTGTGGTGATAGGAGGAGAGGTTAGGGGGCGTGTTATGTGAGAGGGTGTGGTGATAGGTTGAGAGGTTAGGGGTGTGTTATGTGAGAGGGTGTGGTGATAGGATGAAAGGTTAGGGGGTATGTTATGTGAGGGGGTGTTGTGATAGGATGAGAGGTTAAGGGACGTGTTATGTGAGAGAGTGTGGTGATAGGATGAGAGGTTAGGGGGTGTGTTATGTGAGAGGGTGTGGTGATAGGATGAGAGGTTAGGGGGTGTGTTATGTGAGAGGATGTGGTGATAGTATGAGAGGTTAGGGGGAGTGTCATGTGAGAGGGTGTGGTGATAGGATGAGAGGTCAGGGGGTGTGTTATGTGAGAGGGTGTGGTGATAGGAGGAGAGGTTAGGGGGTGTGTAATGTGAGAGGGTGTGGTGATAGGAGGAGACGTTAGGAGGCGGGTTATGTGAGAGGGTGTAGTAAATGGATGAGAGCTTAGGTGGCATGTTATGTGAGAGGGTGTGATAGGGCGAGAGGTTAGGGGGTGTGTTATGCGAGGGGGTAGGGTGATAGGATGAGAGGTTAGGGGGCGTGTTATGCGAGAGGTTGTGGTGATAGGATGAGAGGTTAGGGGCGTGTTATGTGAGAGGGTGTGGTGATAGTATGAAAGGTTAGGGGGTGTGTTATGTGAGAGGGTGTGATAGGGTGAGAGGTTGGGGGTGTGTTATATGAGAGGATATGGTAGTAGGATGAGAGGTTAGGGGGCGTGTTATGCGAGAGGGTGTGGTGATAGGATGAGAGGTTAGGGGTTGTGTTACGTGAGAGGGTGTGGTGATAGGAGGAGAGGTTAGGGGAGCGTGTTATGTGAGAGGGTGTGGTGATAGGGGGAGAGGTTAGGGGCGTGTTATGTGAGAGGGTGTGGTGATAGTATGAAAGGTTAGGGGGTGTGTAATGTGAGAGGGTGTAGTAATAGGATGAGAGCTTAGGTGGCATGTTATGTGAGAGGGTGTGATAGGGCGAGAGGTTAGGGCGTGTGTTATGCGTGAGGGTACGGTGATAGGATGAGAGGTTAGGGGGCGTGTTATGCGAGAGGTTGTGGTGATAGGATGAGAGGTTAGGGGCGTGTTATGTGAGAGGGTGTGGTGATAGTATGAAAGGTTAGGGGGTTTGTTATGTGAGAAGGTGTGATAGGGTGAGAGGTTAGGGGGTGTGTTATGTGAGAGGGTGTGGTAATAGAAGGAGAGGTTAGGGGGCGTGTTATGCGAGAGGGTGTGGTGATAGGATGAGAGATTAGGGGGTGTGTTATGTGAGAGGGTGTGATAGGGCGAGAAGTTAGAGGGTGTGTTGTGTGAGAGGGTTTGGGGATAGGATGAAAGGCTAAGGGGTGTGTTGTGTGAGAGGGTGTGGTGATAGGATGAGAGGTTAGAGGGAGTGTTATGTGAGAGGGTGTGGTGATAGGATGAGAAGTTAGGGGGCGTGTTATGTGAGAGGGTGCGGTGATAGGAGGAGAGGTTAGGGGGTGTGTAATGTGAGAGGGTGTGGTAATAGAATGAGAGGTTAGGGGGCGTGTTATGTGAGAGAGTGTGGTGATAGGATGAGAGGTTAGGTGTCGTGTTATGTGAGAGGGTGTGGTGATAGGATGAGAGGTTGGGGGGAGTGTTATGTGAGAGGGTGTGATAGGATGAGAGGTTAGGGGGCGTGTTATGTGAGAGGGTGTGGTGATAGGATGAGAGGTTAGGGGGTGTGTTATGTGAGAGGGTGTGGTGAAAGGATGAAAGGTTAGGGGGAGTGTTATGTGAGAGGGTGTGGTGATAGGATGAGAGGTTAGGGGGAGTGTTATGTGAGAGGGTGTGGTGATAGGATGAGAGGTTAGGGGGAGTGTTATGTGAGAGGGTGTGGTGATAGGATGAGAGGTTAGGGGGCGTGTTATGTGAGAGGGTGTGGTGATAAGGTTAGGGGGCATGTTATGTGAGAGGGTGTGGTGATAGGATGAGAGGTTAGGGGGAGTGTTATGTGAGAGGATGTGGTGATAGGAGGAGACGTTAGGAGGCGGGTTATGTGAGAGGGTGTGGTGATAGGAGGAGAGGTTAGGGGGCGTGTTAAGTGAGAGGGTGTGGTGATAGCATGAGAGGTTAGGGGTGTGTTATGTGAGAGGGTGTGGTGATAGGATGAGAGGTTAGGGGGTATGTTATGTGAGGGGGTGTGGTGATAGGATGAGAGGTTAAGGGACGTGTTATGTGAGAGAGTGTGGTGATAGGATGAGAGGTTAGGGGGTGTGTTATGTGAGAGGGTGTGGTGATAGGATGAGAGGTTAGCAGGTGTGTTATGTGAGAGGGTGTGGTGATAGTATGAGAAGTTAGGGGGTGTGTCATGTGAGAGGGTGTGGTGATAGGATGAGAGGTTAGGGGGAGTGTTATGTGAGAGGGTGTGGTAATAGGATGAGAGGTTAGAGGGTGAGTTATGTGAGAGAGTGTGGTGATAGGATGAGAGGTTAGGGGGCGTGTTATGTGAGAGGGTATGGTGATAGGATGAGAGGTTAGGGGGAGTGTTGTGTGAGAGGGTGTGGTGATAGGATGAGAGGTTGGGGGGAGTGTTATGTGAGAGGGTGTGATAGGATGAGAGGTAAGGGGGAGTGTTATGTGAGAGGGTGTGGTGATAGGATGAGAGGTTAGGGGGTGTGTTATGTGAGAGGGTGTGGTGATAGGATGAGAGGTTAGGGGGAGTGTTATGTGAGAGGGTGTGGTGATAGGATGAGAGGTTAGGGGGAGTGTTATGTGAGAGGGTGTGGTGATAGGATGAGAGGTTAGGGGGAGTGTTATGTGAGAGGGTGTGGTGATAGGATGAGAGGATAGGGGGCGTGTTATGTGAGAGGGTGTGGTGATAAGGTTAGGGGGCGTGTTATGTGAGAGGGTGTGGTGAAAGGATGAGAGGTTAGGGGGAGTGTTATGTGAGAGGATGTGGTGATAGGAGAAGATGTTAGGAGGCGGGTTATGTGAGAGGGTGTGGTGATAGGAGGAGAGGTTAGGGGGCGTGTTATGTGAGAGGGTGTGGTGATAGGATGAAAGGTTAGGGGGTATGTTATGTGAGAGAGTGTGGTGATAGGATGAGAGGTTAGGGGGTGTGTTATGTGAGAGGGTGTTGTGATAGGATGAGAGGTTAGGGGGTGTGTTATGTGAGAGGGTGTGGTGATAGTATGAGAGGTTAGGGGGAGTGTCATGTGAGAGGGTGTGGTGATAGGATGAGAGGTCAGGGGGTGTGTTATGTGAGAGGGTGTGGTGATAGGAGGAGAGGTTAGGGGGTGTGTAATGTGAGAGGGTGTAGTAACAGGATGAGAGCTTAGGTGGCATGTTATGTGAGAGGGTGTGATAGGGCGAGAGGTTAGGGGGTGTGTTATGCGAGAGGGTACGGTGATAGGATGAGAGGTTAGGGGGCGTGTTATGCGAGAGGTTGTGGTGATAGGATGAGAGGTTAGGGACGTGTTATGTGAGAGGGTGTGGTGATAGTATGAAAGGTTAGGGGGTGTGTTATGTGAGAGGGTGTGATAGGGTGAGAGGTTGGGGGTGTGTTATATGAGAGGGTATGGTAGTAGGATGAGAGGTTAGGGGGCGTGTTATGCGAGAGGGTGTGGTGATAGGATGAGAGGTTAGGGGGTGTGTTACGTGAGAGTGTGTGGTGATAGGAGGAGAGGTTAGGGGAGCGTGTTATGTGAGAGGGTGTGGTGATAGGATGAAAGGTTAGGGGGTTTGTTATGTGAGAAGGTGTGATAGGGTGAGAGGTTAGGGGGTGTGTTATGTGAGAGGGTGTGGTAATAGAATGAGAGGTTAGGGGGCGTGTTATGCGAGAGGGTGTGGTGATAGGATGAGAGATTAGGGGCGTGTTATGTGAGAGGGTGTGGTGATAGGATGAAAGGTTAGGGGGTGTGTTATGTGAGAGGGTGTGATAGGGCAAGAGGTTAGAGGGTGTGTTATGTGAGAGGGTTTGGGGATAGGATGAAAGGCTAGGGGGTGTGTTGTGTGAGAGGGTGTGGTGATAGGATGAGAGGTTAGAGGGAGTGTTATGTGAGAGGGTGTGGTGATAGGATGAGCGGTTAGGGGGAGTGTTATGCGAGAGGGTACGGTGATAGGATGAGAGGTTAGGGGGCGTGTTATGCGAGAGGTTGTGGTGATAGGATGAGAGGTTAGGGGCGTGTTATGTGAGAGGGTGTGGTGATAGTATGAAAGGTTAGGGGGTGTGTTATGTGAGAGGGTGTGATAGGGTGAGAGGTTGGGGGTGTGTTATAAGAGAGGGTATGGTAATAGGATGAGAGGTTAGGGGGCGTGTTATGCGAGAGGGTGTGGTGATAGGATGAGAGGTTAGGGGGCGTGTTATGTGATAGGGTGTGGTGATAGGAGGAGAGGGTAGGGGGTGTGTTATCTGAGAGGGTGTGGTGATAGGAGGAGAGGTTAGGGGGTGTGTTATGTGAGAGGGTGTAGTGATAGGAGGAGAGGTTAGGAGGTGTGTTATGTGAGAGGGTGTGGTGATAGGAGGAGAGGTTAGGGGGAGTGTTATGTGAGAGGGTGTGGTGATAGGATGAGAGGTTAGGGGGAGTGTTATGTGAGAGAGTGTGGTGATAGGAGGAGAGGTTAGGGGGAGTGTTATGTGAGAGGGTGTGGTGATAGGATAAGAGGTTAGGGGGTGTGTTATGTGAGAGGGTGTGGTGATAGGATGAAAGGTTAGGGGGCATGTTATGTGAGAGGGTGTGGTGATAGGATGAGAGGTTAGGGGGCGTGTTATGTGAGAGGGTGTGGTGATGGGAAGAGAGGTTAGGGGGAGTGTTACGTGAGAGGGTGTGGTGATAGGATGAGAGGTTAAGGGGTGTGTTATGTGAGAGGGTGTGGTGATTGGATGAAAGGTTAGGGGGCGTGTTTTGTGAGAGGGTGTGGTGATAGGATGAGAGGTTAGGAGGGGTGTTATGTGAGAGGGTGTGGTGATAGGATGAGCGGTTAGGGGGAGTGTCATGTGAGAGGGTATGGTGATAGGATGAGAGGTTAGGAGGCGTGTTATGTGAGAGGGTGTGGTGATAGGATGAGCGGTTAGGGGGAGTGTTATGTGAGAGGGTGTGGTGATAGGATGAAAGGTTAGGGGGCGTGTTATGTGAGAGGGTGTGGTGATAGGATGAGAGGTTAGGAGGGGTGTTATGTGAGAGGGTGTGATAGGATGAGAGGTTAGGAGGGGTGTTATGTGAGAGGGTGTGGTGATAGGATGAGCGGTTAGGGGGAGTGTCATGTGAGAGGGTTTGGTGATAGGATGAGAGTTTAGGAGGCGTGTTATGTGAGAGGGTGTGGTGATAGGATGAGAGGTTAGGAGGCGTGTTATGTGAGAGGGTGTGGTGATAGGATGAGAGGTTAGGGGGAGTGTTATGTGAGAGGGTGTGGTGATAGGATGAGAGGTTAGGGGGAGTGTTATGTGAGAGGGTGTGGTGATAGGATGAGAGGTTAGGGGGAGTGTTATGTGAGAGGGTGTGGTGATAGGATGAGAGGTTAGGGGGCGTGTTATGTGAGAGGGTGTGGTGATAAGGTTAGGGGGCGTGTTATGTGAGAGGGTATGGTGATAGGATGAGAGGTTAGGGGGAGTGTTATGTGAGAGGGTGTGGTGATAGGATGAGAGGTTAGGGGGAGTGTTATGTGAGAGGATGTGGTGATAGGAGGAGACGTTAGGAGGCGGGTTATGTGAGAGGGTGTGGTGATAGGAGGAGAGGTTAGGGGGCGTGTTATGTGAGAGGGTGTGGTGATAGGATGAGAGGTTAGGGGTGTGTTATGTGAGAGGGTGTGGTGATAGGATGAAAGGTTAGGGGGTGTGTTTTGTGAGAGGGTGTGGTGATAGGATGAGAGGTTAGGGGGTGTGTTATGTGAGAGGGTGTGGAGATAGTATGAGAGGTTAGGGGGAGTGTCATGTGAGAGGGTGTGGTGATAGGATGAGAGGTCAGGGGGTGTGTTATGTGAGAGGGTGTGGTGATAGGAGGAGAGGTTAGGGGGTGTGTAATGTGAGAGGGTGTAGTAACAGGATGAGAGCTTAGGTGGCATGTTATGTGAGAGGGTGTGATAGGGCGAGAGGTTAGGGGGTGTGTTATGCGAGAGGGTACGGTGATAGGATGAGAGGTTAGGGGGCGTGTTATGCGAGAGGTTGTGGTGATAGGATGAGAGGTTAGGGACGTGTTATGTGAGAGGGTGTGGTGATAGTATGAAAGGTTAGGGGGTGTGTTATGTGAGAGGGTGTGATAGGGTGAGAGGTTGGGGGTGTGTTATATGAGAGGGTATGGTAGTAGGATGAGAGGTTAGGGGGCGTGTTATGCGAGAGGGTGTGGTGATAGGATGAGAGGTTAGGGGGTGTGTTACGTGAGAGTGTGTGGTGATAGGAGGAGAGGTTAGGGGAGCGTGTTATGTGAGAGGGTGTGGTGATAGGATGAAAGGTTAGGGGGTTTGTTATGTGAGAAGGTGTGATAGGGTGAGAGGTTAGGGGGTGTGTTATGTGAGAGGGTGTGGTAATAGAATGAGAGGTTAGGGGGCGTGTTATGCGAGAGGGTGTGGTGATAGGATGAGAGATTAGGGGCGTGTTATGTGAGAGGGTGTGGTGATAGGATGAAAGGTTAGGGGGTGTGTTATGTGAGAGGGTGTGATAGGGCAAGAGGTTAGAGGGTGTGTTATGTGAGAGGGTTTGGGGATAGGATGAAAGGCTAGGGGGTGTGTTGTGTGAGAGGGTGTGGTGATAGGATGAGAGGTTAGAGGGAGTGTTATGTGAGAGGGTGTGGTGATAGGATGAGCGGTTAGGGGGAGTGTTATGCGAGAGGGTACGGTGATAGGATGAGAGGTTAGGGGGCGTGTTATGCGAGAGGTTGTGGTGATAGGATGAGAGGTTAGGGGCGTGTTATGTGAGAGGGTGTGGTGATAGTATGAAAGGTTAGGGGGTGTGTTATGTGAGAGGGTGTGATAGGGTGAGAGGTTGGGGGTGTGTTATAAGAGAGGGTATGGTAATAGGATGAGAGGTTAGGGGGCGTGTTATGCGAGAGGGTGTGGTGATAGGATGAGAGGTTAGGGGGCGTGTTATGTGATAGGGTGTGGTGATAGGAGGAGAGGGTAGGGGGTGTGTTATCTGAGAGGGTGTGGTGATAGGAGGAGAGGTTAGGGGGTGTGTTATGTGAGAGGGTGTAGTGATAGGAGGAGAGGTTAGGAGGTGTGTTATGTGAGAGGGTGTGGTGATAGGAGGAGAGGTTAGGGGGAGTGTTATGTGAGAGGGTGTGGTGATAGGATGAGAGGTTAGGGGGAGTGTTATGTGAGAGAGTGTGGTGATAGGAGGAGAGGTTAGGGGGAGTGTTATGTGAGAGGGTGTGGTGATAGGATAAGAGGTTAGGGGGTGTGTTATGTGAGAGGGTGTGGTGATAGGATGAAAGGTTAGGGGGCATGTTATGTGAGAGGGTGTGGTGATAGGATGAGAGGTTAGGGGGCGTGTTATGTGAGAGGGTGTGGTGATGGGAAGAGAGGTTAGGGGGAGTGTTACGTGAGAGGGTGTGGTGATAGGATGAGAGGTTAAGGGGTGTGTTATGTGAGAGGGTGTGGTGATTGGATGAAAGGTTAGGGGGCGTGTTTTGTGAGAGGGTGTGGTGATAGGATGAGAGGTTAGGAGGGGTGTTATGTGAGAGGGTGTGGTGATAGGATGAGCGGTTAGGGGGAGTGTCATGTGAGAGGGTATGGTGATAGGATGAGAGGTTAGGAGGCGTGTTATGTGAGAGGGTGTGGTGATAGGATGAGCGGTTAGGGGGAGTGTTATGTGAGAGGGTGTGGTGATAGGATGAAAGGTTAGGGGGCGTGTTATGTGAGAGGGTGTGGTGATAGGATGAGAGGTTAGGAGGGGTGTTATGTGAGAGGGTGTGATAGGATGAGAGGTTAGGAGGGGTGTTATGTGAGAGGGTGTGGTGATAGGATGAGCGGTTAGGGGGAGTGTCATGTGAGAGGGTTTGGTGATAGGATGAGAGTTTAGGAGGCGTGTTATGTGAGAGGGTGTGGTGATAGGATGAGAGGTTAGGAGGCGTGTTATGTGAGAGGGTGTGGTGATAGGATGAGAGGTTAGGGGGAGTGTTATGTGAGAGGGTGTGGTGATAGGATGAGAGGTTAGGGGGAGTGTTATGTGAGAGGGTGTGGTGATAGGATGAGAGGTTAGGGGGAGTGTTATGTGAGAGGGTGTGGTGATAGGATGAGAGGTTAGGGGGCGTGTTATGTGAGAGGGTGTGGTGATAAGGTTAGGGGGCGTGTTATGTGAGAGGGTATGGTGATAGGATGAGAGGTTAGGGGGAGTGTTATGTGAGAGGGTGTGGTGATAGGATGAGAGGTTAGGGGGAGTGTTATGTGAGAGGATGTGGTGATAGGAGGAGACGTTAGGAGGCGGGTTATGTGAGAGGGTGTGGTGATAGGAGGAGAGGTTAGGGGGCGTGTTATGTGAGAGGGTGTGGTGATAGGATGAGAGGTTAGGGGTGTGTTATGTGAGAGGGTGTGGTGATAGGATGAAAGGTTAGGGGGTGTGTTTTGTGAGAGGGTGTGGTGATAGGATGAGAGGTTAGGGGGTGTGTTATGTGAGAGGGTGTGGAGATAGTATGAGAGGTTAGGGGGAGTGTCATGTGAGAGGGTGTGGTGATAGGATGAGAGGTCAGGGGGTGTGTTATGTGAGAGGGTGTGGTGATAGGAGGAGAGGTTAGGGGGTGTGTAATGTGAGTGGGTGTAGTAAATGGATGAGAGCTTAGGTGGCATGTTATGTGAGAGGGTGTGATAGGGCGAGAGGTTAGGGGGTGTGTTATGCGAGAGGGTACGGTGATAGGATGAGAGGTTAGGGGGCGTGTTATGCGAGAGGTTGTGGTGATAGGATGAGAGGTTAGGGGCGTGTTATGTGAGAGGGTGTGGTGATAGTATGAAAGGTTAGGGGGTGTGTTATGTGAGAGGGTGTGATAGGGTGAGAGGTTGGGGGTGTGTTATATGAGAGGGTATGGTAGTAGGATGAGAGGTTAGGGGGCGTGTTATGCGAGAGGGTGTGGTGATAGGATGAGAGGTTAGGGGGTGTGTTACGTGAGAGGGTGTGGTGATAGGAGGAGAGGTTAGGGGAGCGTGTTATGTGAGAGGGTGTGGTGATAGGATGAAAGGTAAGGGGGTGTGTTATGTGAGAGGGTGTGGTAATAGAATGAGAGGTTAGGGGGCGTGTTATGCGAGAGGGTGTGGTGATAGGATGAGAGATTAGGGGCGTGTTATGTGAGAGGGTGTGGTGATAGGATGAAAGGTTAGTGGGGGTGTTATGTGAGAGGGTGTGATAGGGCGAGAGGTTAGAGGGTGTGTTATGTGAGAGGGTTTGGGGATAGGATGAAAGGCTAGGGGGTGTGTTGTGTGAGAGGGTGTGGTGATAGGATGAGAGGTTAGGGGGTGTGTTGTGTGAGAGGGTGTGGTGATAGGATGAGAGGTTAGAGGGAGTGTTATGTGAGAGGGTGTGGTGATAGGATGAGAAGTTAGGGGGTGTGTTGTGTGAGAGGGTGTGGTGATAGGATGAGAGGTTAGGGGGTGTGTTATGTGAGAGGGTGTGGTGATAGGATGAGAAGTTAGGGGGTGTGTTATGTGAGAGGGTGCGGTGATAGGAGGAGAGGTTAGGGGGTGTGTAATGTGAGAGGGTGTAGTAATAGGATGAGAGCTTAGGTGGCATGTTATGTGAGAGGGTGTGATAGGGCGAGAGGTTAGGGCGTGTGTTATGCGAGAGGGTGTGGTGATAGGAGGAGAGGTTAGGGGAGCGTTTTATGTGAGATGGTGTGGTGATAGGATGAGAGCTTAGGGGGCGTGTTATGTGAGAAGGTGTGGTGATAGGATGAGAGGTTAAGGGGTGTGTTATGTGAGAGGGTGTGGTGATAGGATGAGAGGTTAGGGACCGTGTTATGTGAGAGGGTGTGCTGATAGGAGGAGAGGTTAGGGGGCGTGTTATGTGAGAGGGTGTGATAGGGCGAGAGGTTAGGGGGAGTGTTATGTTAGAGGGTGTGGTGATAGGATGAGAGGTTAGGGGGCGTGTTATGTGAGAGGTTGTGGTGATAGGATGAGAGGTTAGGGGGCGTGTTATGTGAGAGGGTGTGGTGATAGGATAAGAGGTTAGGGGGTGTGTTATGTGAGAGGGTGTGGTGATAGGATGAAAGGTTAGGGGGCATGTTATGTGAGAGGGTGTGGTGATAGGATGAGAGGTTAGGGGGCGTGTTATGTGAGAGGGTGTGGTGATGGGAAGAGAGGTTAGGGGGAGTGTTACGTGAGAGGGTGTGGTGATAGGATGAGAGGTTAAGGGGTGTGTTATGTGAGAGGGTGTGGTGATTGGATGAAAGGTTAGGGGGCGTGTTATGTGAGAGGGTGTGGTGATAGGATGAGAGGTTAGGAGGGGTGTTATGTGAGAGGGTGTGGTGATAGGATGAGCGGTTAGGGGGAGTGTCATGTGAGAGGGTATGGTGATAGGATGAGAGGTTAGGAGGCGTGTTATGTGAGAGGGTGTGGTGATAGGATGAGCGGTTAGGGGGAGTGTTATGTGAGAGGGTGTGGTGATAGGATGAAAGGTTAGGGGGCGTGTTATGTGAGAGGGTGTGGTGATAGGATGAGAGGTTAGGAGGGGTGTTATGTGAGAGGGTGTGATAGGATGAGAGGTTAGGAGGGGTGTTATGTGAGAGGGTGTGGTGATAGGATGAGCGGTTAGGGGGAGTGTCATGTGAGAGGGTTTGGTGATAGGATGAGAGTTTAGGAGGCGTGTTATGTGAGAGGGTGTGGTGATAGGATGAGAGGTTAGGAGGCGTGTTATGTGAGAGGGTGTGGTGATAGGATGAGAGGTTAGGGGGAGTGTTATGTGAGAGGGTGTGGTGATAGGATGAGAGGTTAGGGGGAGTGTTATGTGAGAGGGTGTGGTGATAGGATGAGAGGTTAGGGGGAGTGTTATGTGAGAGGGTGTGGTGATAGGATGAGAGGTTAGGGGGGCGTGTTATGTGAGAGGGTGTGGTGATAAGGTTAGGGGGCGTGTTATGTGAGAGGGTGTGGTGATAGGATGAGAGGTTAGGGGGAGTGTTATGTGAGAGGATGTGGTGATAGGAGGAGACGTTAGGAGGCGGGTTATGAGAGAGGGTGTGGTGATAGGAGGAGAGGTTAGGGGGCGTGTTATGTGAGAGGGTGTGGTGATAGGATGAGAGGTTAGGGGGTGTGTTATGTGAGAGGATGTGGTGATAGTATGAGAGGTTAGGGGGAGTGTCATGTGAGAGGGTGTGGTGATAGGATGAGAGGTCAGGGGGTGTGTTATGTGAGAGGGTGTGGTGATAGGAGGAGAGGTTAGGGGGTGTGTAATGTGAGAGGGTGTAGTAAATGGATGAGAGCTTAGGTGGCATGTTATGTGAGAGGGTGTGATAGGGCGAGAGGTTAGGGGGTGTGTTATGCGAGAGGGTAGGGTGATAGGAGGAGAGGTTAGGGGGCGTGTTATGCGAGAGGTTGTGGTGATAGGATGAGAGGTTAGGGGCGTGTTATGTGAGAGGGTGTGGTGATAGTATGAAAGGTTAGGGGGTGTGTTATGTGAGAGGGTGTGATAGGGTGAGAGGTTGGGGGTGTGTTATATGAGAGGATATGGTAGTAGGATGAGAGGTTAGGGGGCGTGTTATGCGAGAGGGTGTGGTGATAGGATGAGAGGTTAGGGGGTGTGTTACGTGAGAGGGTGTGGTGATAGGAGGAGAGGTTAGGGGAGCGTGTTATGTGAGAGGGTGTGGTGATAGGATGAAAGGTTAGGGGGTTTGTTATGTGAGAAGGTGTGATAGGGTGAGAGGTTAGGGGGGTGTGTTATGTGAGAGGGTGTGGTAATAGAATGAGAGGTTAGGGGGCGTGTTATGCGAGAGGGTGTGGTGATAGGATGAGAGATTAGGGGCGTGTTATGTGAGAGGGTGTGGTGATAGGATGAAAGGTTAGGGGGGTGTGTTATGTGAGAGGGTGTGATAGGGCGAGAGGTTAGAGGGTGTGTTATGTGAGAGGGTGTGGTGATAGGATGAGAGGTAAGGGGGTGTGTTGTGTGAGAGGGTGTGGTGATAGGATGAGAGGTTAGAGGGAGTGTTATGTGAGAGGGTGTGGTGATAGGATGAGAAGTTAGGGGGTGTGTTATGTGAGAGGGTGCGGTGATAGGAGGAGAGGTTAGGGGCGTGTTATGTGAGAGGGTGTGGTGATAGTATGAAAGGTTAGGGGGTGTGTAATGTGAGCAGGTGTAGTAATAGGATGAGAGCTTAGGTGGCATGTTATGTGAGAGGGTGTGATAGGGCGAGAGGTTAGGGCGTGTGTTATATGAGAGGGTATGGCAACAGGATGAGAGGTTAGGGGGCGTGTTATGCGAGAGGGTGTGGTGATAGGATGAGAGGTTAGGGGGCGTGTTATGCAAGAGGGTGTGGTGATAGGATGAGAGGTTAGGGGGGCGTGTGATGTGAGGGGGTGTGGTGATAGGATGAGAGGTTAGGGGGAGTGTTATGTGAGAGGGTGTGGTGATAGGATGAGAGGTTAAGGGGTGTGTTATGTGAGAGGGTGTGATAGGGCGAGAGGTTAGGGGGTGTGTTATGCGAGAGGGTACGGTGAAAGGATGAGAGGTTAGGGGGCGTGTTATGCGAGAGGTTGTGGTGATAGGTTGAGAGGTTAGGGGCGTGTTATGTGAGAGGGTGTGGTGATAGTATGAAAGGTTAGGGGTGTGTTATGTGAGAGGGTGTGATAGGGTGAGAGGTTGGGGGTGTGTTATATGAGAGGGTATGGTAATAGGATGAGAGGTTAGGGGGCGTGTTATGCGAGAGGGTGTGGTGATAGGATGAGAGGTTAGGGGGCGTGTTGTGTGAGAGGGTGTGGTGATATGATGAGAGGTTAGGGGGCGTGTTACGTGAGAGGGTGTGGTGATAGGAGGAGAGGTTAGGGAAGCGTGTTATGTGAGAGGGTGTGGTGATAGGATGAAAGGTTAGGGGGTTTGTTATGTGAGAAGGTGTGATAGGGTGAGAGGTTAGGGGATGTGTTATGTGAGAGGGTGTTGTAATAGAATGAGAGGTTAGGGGGCGTGTTATGCGAGAGGGTGTGGTGATAGGATGAGAGATTAGGGGCGTGTTATGTGAGAGGGTGTGGTGATAGGATGAAAGGTTAGGGGGTGTGTTATGTGAGAGGGTGTGATAGGGCGAGAGGTTAGAGGGTGTGTTATGTGAGAGGGTTTGGTGATAGGATGAAAGGCTAAGGGGTGTGTTGTGTGAGAGGGTGTGGTGATAGGATGAGAAGTTAAGGGGTGTGTTATGTGAGAGGGTGCGGTGATAGGAGGAGAGGTTAGGGGGTGTGTAATGTGAGAGGGTGTGGTAATAGAATGAGAGGTTAGGGGGCGTGTTATGTGAGAGAGTGTGGTGATAGGATGAGAGGTTAGGTGGCGTGTTATGTGAGAGGGTGTGGTGATAGGATGAGAGGTTGGGGGGAGTGTTATGTGAGAGGGTGTGATAGGATGAGAGGTTAGGGGGCGTGTTATGTGAGAGGGTGTGGTGATAGGATGAGAGGTTAGGGGGTGTGTTATGTGAGAGGGTGTGGTGATAGGATGAGAGGTTAGGGGGAGTGTTATGTGAGAGGGTGTGGTAATAGGATGAGAGGTTAGGGGGAGTGTTATGTGAGAGGGTGTGGTGATAGGATGAGAGGTTAGGGGGAGTGTTATGTGAGAGGGTGTGGTGATAGGATGAGAGGTTAGGGGGCGTGTTATGTGAGAGGGTGTGGTGATAAGGTTAGGGGGCGTGTTATGTGAGAGGGTGTGGTGATAGGATGAGAGGTTAGGGGGAGTGTTATGTGAGAGGATGTGGTGATAGGAGGAGACGTTAGGAGGCGGGTTATGTGAGAGGGTGTGGTGATAGGAGGAGAGGTTAGGGGGCGTGTTATGTGAGAGGGTGTGGTGATAGGATGAGAGGTTAGGGGTGTGTTATGTGAGAGGGTGTGGTGATAGGATGAAAGGTTAGGGGGTGTGTTATGTGAGAGGGTGTGGTGATAGGATGAGAGGTTAGGGGGTGTGTTATGTGAGAGGGTGTGGAGATAGTATGAGAGGTTAGGGGGAGTGTCATGTGAGAGGGTGTGGTGATAGGATGAGAGGTCAGGGGGTGTGTTATGTGAGAGGGTGTGGTGATAGGAGGAGAGGTTAGGGGGTGTGAAATGTGAGTGGGTGTAGTAAATGGATGAGAGCTTAGGTGGCATGTTATGTGAGAGGGTGTGATAGGGCGAGAGGTTAGGGGGTGTGTTATGCGAGAGGGTACGGTGATAGGATGAGAGGTTAGGGGGCGTGTTATGCGAGAGGTTGTGGTGATAGGATGAGAGGTTAGGGGCGTGTTATGTGAGAGGGTGTGGTGATAGTATGAAAGGTTAGGGGGTGTGTTATGTGAGAGGGTGTGATAGGGTGAGAGGTTGGGGGTGTGTTATATGAGAGGGTATGGTAGTAGGATGAGAGGTTAGGGGGCGTGTTATGCGAGAGGGTGTGGTGATAGGATGAGAGGTTAGGGGGTGTGTTACGTGAGAGGGTGTGGTGATAGGAGGAGAGGTTAGGGGAGCGTGTTATGTGAGAGGGTGTGGTGATAGGATGAAAGGTAAGGGGGTTTGTTATGTGAGAAGGTGTGATAGGGTGAGAGGTTAGGGGGTGTGTTATGTGAGAGGGTGTGGTAATAGAATGAGAGGTTAGGGGGCGTGTTATGCGAGAGGGTGTGGTGATAGGATGAGAGATTAGGGGCGTGTTATGTGAGAGGGTGTGGTGATAGGATGAAAGGTTAGTGGGGGTGTTATGTGAGAGGCTGTGATAGGGCGAGAGGTTAGAGGGTGTGTTATGTGAGAGGGTTTGGGGATAGGATGAAAGGCTAGGGGGTGTGTTGTGTGAGAGGGTGTGGTGATAGGATGAGAGGTTAGAGGGAGTGTTATGTGAGAGGGTGTGGTGATAGGATGAGAAGTTAGGGGGTGTGTTATGTGAGAGGGTGTGGTGATAGGAGGAGAGGTTAGGGGGTGTGTAATGTGAGAGGGTGTAGTAATAGGATGAGAGCTTAGGTGGCATGTTATGTGAGAGGGTGTGATAGGGCGAGAGGTTAGGGCGTGTGTTATGCGAGAGGGTACGGTGATAGGATGAGAGGTTAGGGGGTATGTTATGTGAGAGGGTGTGGTGATAGGATGAGAGGTTAGGGGGAGTGTCATGTGAGAGTGTGTGGTGATAGGATGAGAGGTTAGGGGGAGTGTTATGTGAGAGGGTGTGGTGATAGGATGAGAGGTTAGGGGGTGAGTTATGTGAGAGAGTGTGGTGAAAGGATGAGAGGTTAGGGGGCGTGTTATGTGAGAGGGTATGGTGATAGGATGAGAGGTTAGGGGGAGTGTTATGTGAGAGGGTGTGGTGATAGGATGAGAGGTTAGGGGGAGTGTTATGTGAGAGGATGTGGTGATAGGAGGAGATGTTAGGAGGCGGGTTATGTGAGAGGGTGTGGTGATAGGAGGAGAGGTTAGGGGGCGTGTTATGTGAGAGGGTGTGGTGATAGGATGAGAGGTTAGGGGGTGTGTTATGTGAGAGGGTGTGGTGATAGGATGAAAGGTTAGGGGGTGTGTTATGTGAGAGGGTGTGGTGATAGGATGAGAGGTTAGGGGGTGTGTTATGTGAGAGGGTGTGGAGATAGTATGAGAGGTTAGGGGGGAGTGTCATGTGAGAGGGTGTGGTGATAGGATGAGAGGTCAGGGGGAGTGTTATGTGAGAGGGTGTGGTGATAGGAGGAGAGGTTAGGGGGTGTGTAATGTGAGTGGGTGTAGTAAATGGATGAGAGCTTAGGTGGCATGTTATGTGAGAGGGTGTGATAGGGCGAGAGGTTAGGGGGGTGTGTTATGCGAGAGGGTACGGTGATAGGATGAGAGGTTAGGGGGCGTGTTATGCGAGAGGTTGTGGTGATAGGATGAGACGTTAGGGGCGTGTTATGTGAGAGGGTGTGGTGATAGTATGAAAGGTTAGGGGGTGTGTTATGTGAGAGGGTGTGATAGGGTGAGAGGTTGGGGGTGTGTTATATGAGAGGGTATGGTAGTAGGATGAGAGGTTAGGGGGCGTGTTATGCGAGAGGGTGTGGTGATAGGATGAGAGGTTAGGGGGTGTGTTACGTGAGAGGGTGTGGTGATAGGAGGAGAGGTTAGGGGAACGTGTTATGTGAGAGGGTGTGGTGATAGGATGAAAGGTAAGGGGGTTTGTTATGTGAGAAGGTGTGATAGGGTGAGAGGTTAGGGGTGTGTTATGTGAGAGGGTGTGGTAATAGAATGAGAGGTTAGGGGGCGTGTTATGCGAGAGGGTGTGGTGATAGGATGAGAGATTAGGGGCGTGGTTATGTGAGAGGGTGTGGTGATAGGATGAAAGGTTAGTGGGGGTGTTATGTGAGAGGGTGTGATAGGGCGAGAGGTTAGAGGGTGTGTTATGTGAGAGGGTTTGGGGATAGGATGAAAGGCTAGGGGGTGTGTTGTGTGAGAGGGTGTGGTGATAGGATGAGAGGTTAGAGGGAGTGTTATGTGAGAGGGTGTGGTGATAGGATGAGAGGTTAGGGGGTGTGTTGTGTGAGAGGGTGTGGTGATAGGATGAGAGGTTAGGGGGTGTGTTGTGTGAGAGGGTGTGGTGATAGGATGAGAGGTTAGAGGGAGTGTTATGTGAGAGGGTGTGGTGATAGGATGAGAAGTTAGGGGGTGTGTTGTGTGAGAGGGTGTGGTGATAGGATGAGAGGTTAGGGGGGTGTGTTATGTGAGAGGGTGTGGTGATAGGATGAGAAGTTAGGGGGGTGTGTATGTGAGAGGGTGCGGTGATAGGAGGAGAGGTTAGGGGGTGTGTAATGTGAGAGGGTGTAGTAATAGGATGAGAGCTTAGGTGGCATGTTATGTGAGAGGGTGTGATAGGGTGAGAGGTTAGGGCGTGTGTTATGCGAGAGGGTACGGTGATAGGATGAGAGGTTAGGGGGCGTGTTATGCGAGAGGTTGTGGTAATAGGATGAGATGTTAGGGGGGCGTGTTATGTGAGAGGGTGTGGTGATAGGAGAGGTTAGGGGCTGTGTTATGTGAGAGGGTGTGGTGATAGGATGAGAGGATAGGGGGGCGTGTTATGTGAGATGGTGTGGTGATAGGATGAGAGCTTAGGGGGCGTGTTATGTGAGAAGGTGTGGTAATAGGATGAGAGGTTAGGTGGCGTGTTATGTGAGAGGGTGTGGTGATAGGATGAGAGGTTAGGGGGTGTGTTATGTGAGAGGGTGTGTTGATAGGATGAGAGGTTAAGGGGTGTGTTATGTGAGAGGGTGTGGTGATAGGATGAGAGGTTAGGGACCGTGTTATGTGAGAGGGTGTGCTGATAGGAGGAGAGGTTAGGGGGCGTGTTATGTGAGAGGGTGTGATAGGGCGAGAGGTTAGGGGGAGTGTTATGTTAGAGGGTGTGGTGATAGGATGAGAGGTTAGGGGGCGTGTTATGTGAGAGGTTGTGGTGATAGGATGAGAGGTTAGGGGGCGTGTTATGTGAGAGGGTGTGGTGATAGGATGAGAGGTTATGGGGCGTGTTATGTGAGAGGGTGTGGTGATAGGATGAGAGGTTAGGGGGCATGTTATGTGAGAGGGTGAGGTGATAGGATGTGAGGTTAGGGGGCGTGTTATGTGAGAGGGTGTGGTGATAGGATGAGAGGTTAGGGGGTGAGTTATGAGAGTGGGTGTGGTGATAGGAGAGGTTAGGGGCTGTGTTATGTGAGAGGGTGTGGTGATGGGATGGGATGAGAGGATAGGGGGGCGTGTTATGTGAGATGCGTGGTGATAGGATGAGAGCTTAGGGGGCGTGTTATGTGAGAAGGTGTGGTGATAGGATGAGAGGTTAGGTGGCGTGTTATGTGAGAGGGTGTGGTGATAGGATGAGAGGTTAGGGGGGTGTGTTATGTGAGAGGGTGTGTTGATAGGATGAGAGGTTAGGGGGTATGTTATGTGAGAGGGTGTGGTGATAGGATGAGAGGTTTGGGACCGTGTTATGTGAGAGGGTGTGCTGATAGGAGGAGAGGTTAGGGGGCGTGTTATGTGAGAGGGTGTGGGTGATAGGATGAGAGGTTAGGGGGCGTGTTATGTGAGAGGGTGTGGTGATAGGATGAGAGGTTATGGGGCGTGTTATGTGAGAGGGTGTGGTGATAGGATGAGAGGTTAGGGGGCATGTTATGTGAGAGGGTGAGGTGATAGGATGAGAGGTTAGGGGGCGTGTTATGTGAGAGGGTGTGGTGATAGGATGAGAGGTTAGGGGGAGTGTTATGTGAGAGGGTGTGGTGATAGGATGAGAGGTTAGGGGGCGTGTTATGTGAGAGGGTGTGGTGATAGGATGAGAGGTTAGGGGGCGTGTTATGTGAGAGGGTGTTATAGGATGAGAGGTAAGGGGGAGTGTTATGTCAGAGGGTGTGGTGATAGGATGAGAGGTTAGGTGCGTGTTATGTGAGAGGGTGTGGTGATAGGATGAGAGGTTAGGGGGTGTGTTATGTGAGAGGGTGTGTTGATAGGATGAGAGGTTAGGGGGTGTGTTATGTGAGAGGGTGTGGTGATAGGATGAGAGGTTAGGGACCGTGTTATGTGAGAGTGTGTGCTGATAGGAGGAGAGGTTAGGGGGCGTGTTATGTGAGAGGGTGTGATAGGGCGAGAGGTTAGG
>JAUIMM010003679.1:0-43288 GCA_031769625.1 Taudactylus pleione
CCGCAACCTTCCGTGAGAGTAGGTAAGTATGAACAAAGCACATAACACAGGAAAGAGAAAACACAGGGTAAAAGGTAATATATGAACTTGAATTGCAGAGCAACCATTTTCCCTTCATGCAGTAGTATTTTATGTGATCAGTATAAATTCACATTCAATGAATTAAAGTGTCAGGTATACAGTGCAGATCTCATTAATGTGACAAATATACTCAAGTTGAGACCATATAACCCCATTTGCTAACTAGCTACCATGGTCTTTACATAGAAGAGACCCAAGTTCCCTTACAAAATGGGTTTATTAGTACTCAGGACCTTTGTACAATGTTAAATACAGTACGAGTACCTGTTTATGGTTGCAAATTTCTCAAACAATACAATAACACTAGTGACAAGTATAAAGTGGCGTCACCAGCTGTCACCTTCTAAAGGGGTGCCTCAAAATGCCAACTCCTAAGTGACCGGGAGTGGCGTGATGTTTTTATGCAGTGCCCGGCTCCTGATCACTGAGGAGCCAGCAGTGCGGGGAGTGTCTCTGGGGGCAGCCCAACATCTCTGAGTGCTGTGCATGCCCCCACTCGCAGAGTTCATTCTAGTGGTAAGTATACAGTGCAGAGAACATTTTAGTGGCAAATGTACGCTTTACTCACCTCTGCCTCTTCCTGTAGAGGCCTATCAGGTAACATTTGTGGTCATTGGTTAATACAGAAGTTTCCAAACGTGGTCCTCAAGGCTCCCCAACAGTTCAGGTTTTAGAGAGATCCATGGTTATACACATGTGGCTTAATTAGTACCTCAGTCGATATGATTTAACCACCTGTGCTCAACCATGGATACGGTATCTCTAAAACCTGAACTGTTGGGGAGCCTTGAGGACCGAGTTTAGGAGCCTCTGGGCTAGTAATATTGCAGTTCTTGCAAGTAGAATGCTACAATGACTAATAACCAAGGTTGTAAGAAACTCCTGCCCTGAGAGGGCCACATAATTTTGAGAAGCAGCACAGGATAAACCAATACAAAACACGTCCTGTGGCTTTGCATTTTCAGCAAAGTGTGTCCCCTTATGTTGCAGCAAACATATGCCAGTCATGGCTAAAAAATAAGTACACCCCCAATACACCCATGCCACCGAGTAGACCACCACCTCACCTATCAACACTTGGAACAGTCACATAAAAAAAATTAGTGTTTTACAAGTACAATTATGTTTCTCTAATTGCCTGAGCTAATATTGTTTACATTCACTTTAAAAATAGCAAGAGATAAGATAGACGTTGAAATTCTATGGTCTTGGCATATTGTGTTGGTTTTTACTGTGCCTGTCTATACAATAAATGTGTTTTATGTTGTGCGGGTGCATTATACTCTTCCAGCAATCAGCAGCCTGTACAGTGCTGGCACCAGATCTGCCTCCTTGGAATAGGATCATGAGTACGCCAGCTGCCTATTTACTGGGCAATACGGAAACCCACAGTAGCATTTTGTTACCATAACATTAATTATTTAAAACATTTTTTTAATTACATTTTTTTTTTAATTGCAACAAAATATGGACTACCTCATTCTGGCCGTGATCATGTCAGAATCTGCCAGGATGCTAAAAGGATCAGACATTTACAGACAACTAACACAATAGGAAAACCATGCGTGTATTTGATATGTATTCTTTCAGACAGTGATTGCTTTCCATCCTTTTGGATGTCGGAATTGATTTTCAATTTAGGTTAGCTAGTGTCATACGTCCATCATTAAATAACTCCTTTTTATTGGACATTCCAAAAGATGGAGAAGTTTTGATGCAATATTCAAGCTACAAAACTCTCTGCCATGGTATGACTTCTGTAGAGGTATACACACACTTCATGGGTTTATGTTTTGTACAAGTAAAGGATTTCTCCACTTTATCATCTACAAAGCATTATAGATGGATTGTGGATTGTTCTCCCTACATTTCTGGTCATGGTGACCTTCCCAATTTTACTGACTTTACACCTGGATGATTGCTCTGCAACATGCCTACCTACTTTAAATGGTGCCCTATGGAAATCCATGGGTCGGATGTTAAAGTTCAAGGAGCATGGTGCCACAATTTGCTTGACCATCATGGCCACACACCCCTCCCTCCAGATGCTGTGATTTGTGGCAAATAGAATCATTATGGCCCCATCCGCTTCTGTCTTTTTTAAATTAAGTACTCTGATCCTCCTTAAACGTTACAAGTGTGCAAAGTAATTATAACGTCCAGTAAATCTTTTAAGCCCTGGTAGTGTTAAGGAAAAACTGCACCCAAAGCTTAAACCTTAGTATTGCTTAGAGTTCACTTGATGTCCCACCCATCAACATCACTGCTTCTTCTTTGAGACAGGCTTTGAGCAACAGATTTTATATTCATCTATTGAAGCCAACCCAACTTAACAATGTGTTTTTATGTTTTGGATGGAGTAATTACAATTTGTTTTCCAAATGAACAAAAAAAAAAAATCTATGGAGGTCATTCATGATGGGCTAAGTGTCATGCTCCTGGATTTGCCAAATGCGTCCTATTTTCTCGGGGTGTAAGTTTGGGGAGAAATATGGCTGCATTTACAGAGGGCAGTAAAGGCTGTTTCCTCCCAAAAAAAAAGAAAAAAAAACAGAACAAGGACGTGCCTCATTTTGCTGAGAAGTGCATACATAAGATTTCATTTACAAAGTTATATTATTGTAATGAGAGAGGGGGGTGTTCCTAGCAAATGTAGGTGCAGCCTTTCCAGCTGTATGAAAAGTCTGGACCAGTCCGTTAAACAAAATACAGGCAGTGTGCTTCCTTCCCCCTCAATTTCTCAACCAGACCCAGTGCTAGTCAACCTGGAGTAGTTTCCGGTATATTCGGGAGACCATGAATGTTGGGTGATCATGAGAGGAAGGGACATTAGGGCTGCCTTTTTATGTTTGTTGTGTGCGTTATGCTTCTTGTTACATTGCTAGAAGTTCATCTACAAGTACATTGCTTGTATTTGTAGGCACACACTTCACCTACTGTATAATAAAGACCTTTAGCTTGCCCTTGCTCCACAGATTCACTATGTCCAGCATTTCCCCAACATGTGTAGGGGAAATGATTTCAAACTTTGCATTTGTGTATATTAAGATAGATAGCTAGGTTCTAAATGACATTTATTGATGGCATAAGCCGACTGGTTTATTTTCCCTTGCACTGTTGGCTGAGCAATATGAGAGAATAAGCTGGTGCTTGTGTCTGTGCCTTGCAGGTGGAGTAACATTTGTTGTCACAACAACTGTGGCTAGATTGAAATTTTAGAGATAAGGGTAGGATGAAAGGAGGGTCACTGAACTCACAATCTGTGTTAGGAAGATATCGCCAATACCCTTAGTGATCAATAAGATCAATCTTTTTTTTGTATTACATTTTCCTTTCAATACATCTGAGTGACACATGCATATTGATTTTTCATTGGAATGCCATGTCCACAGAACCCTAAAGGTGGGGGAGCCGTCCTTGTCAGATGTTTCTGATGTACACACAAGTGACAACCAGGTGTGATAAATCACATGGAAGAGAACACGTTGCTGTGAGGGCTTCTTGGTTCTTCATCCAGTTCCTTGTGCATAAAAATACATTTAAACCCATCACTGTACCAAAAATACTGAGGAAAAATAAAGACATTTAATGAAGTATGGAAGCACAAATTTAATGTGAGGCCTATGAGTTAAGACTTAAAGGATAATTTCACCCAAAAATACAATTTTCTTTACAGCACATTCTTGTCCACTAACTGCACCTCTAAAGGACCCCATACACAATGTGATATGTACCTTGTGATGCCACTTGCGATCCGACGGCCGACATATCAGGGGTCCCCACACAAGGAGTTATCTGGTGGCCGACTGCCCAATATGCCGGCACCCCCTTCCCCCAACCGCATAGCACTGCATGGGATCGTACATCACATCCCCAGATCAAGTGAACATGCCGTAAGATCTGGAGGTGCGATATACAATCCCACAGGAGCGTGCACTGGCCGATATCATGCCCACACACGGTACGATATACCAGCGATATCGTACCAATCCATCGGATCGGCTGCTATATCGCACCCTTAAAACTTTTTTATTCTTGCTGATGCTGTTGTCAAATAATCGTGTGGTCATCTATGAGCTATTAATGGTCATTTTGGTCCCTCAATTAACATTCTTCAACCTGGTCTAACAGGAAGTGTGCGTTATACCAATGCCATGTCATTGATGCCACCTAATGTGAAGCACGTTGGGGTGGGTGGGCATGCTGGCAGATGCAGTGGTGTCAGTCAAACTGCCTGCAACACAAGGTGGCACCTTCCTCACTGTGGGACATCCTACTAGGAATGCATTCCATATGTGTGCAGGAGTGGTGGTGGGGTTCTGGAGGAGATTGTTCTAGGATGAAAGGTTATACTGTACATTTTGTCAGATAAAAGGATGTATTTATTAAATCTTACTATTGCTTTTGCAAGAGCTGTTGGCACAACTTAATTTAAACAAAATAGCTAAGGCCGGGTACACATTAGACTGATAACTGCACGATTTGTTGTATCGGCATGACAAATCGTGCATATTGTCCGTGAATGCACAATGTTGCATGGTCAATAAAAAGATATCGTGTGTGCGGCTGTGAACTTTAATGAAGGACGGAATGAGGTATCATTCAGTCGTTCATTAAATAGTGTATTGTGTACGGCCAATCTGTGATGGTCCATGGTGAAGGAAAATCGCTCCGACCATCTGCACGATTATCTGTCGTTCCAATGTGTACCCTGGCCTAAGAAATACAGTTTATGGTTATTCACAACAATATGTTCATCATACTTGCCAACTCTCCCTAAAATTGTAGTAATCTCCATGAAGAGTCTAGCAATTTCCCTGATTGCACCTTAATGTATAAATCACCGATATATACATTCAAATTGGATCACAGGTGCCATTTTCATGCATTGGTTATAAGGCACAATGATTCCTGTGGCTGCATGCATTTTCAAATAAGGTTTCTCATACCCACTACTTGCGAATAAAACACAATACATGAATACAACAAGTAGATCTGTGCCAAACTATGTAATTGATTTGGGGCTTGTATCCAGTTGGATGCAAGTGTAAAGCCGGGTAAACACTAGATGACATATCATCCGATTCGCCAGATCGGATGACACATCGTCCACATCGGGCAGTGTATACCCGCTATTTCGCTGACTATGTGCGCTCCCACACGTCGTCAACGGCATCGCAGGTCCGACGGGCGATATCTTCAGTGGGGGCCATGCCGAATGCAGTATGGCCCCTGCCATCAGCAAGTGTGTACACACATGCTGATGCCGGGCGAGACATAGGCTGGGTACAAATGGTTAAGTGTGTACCCAGCATAAGCGTGACGCCCCTTAGGAGGAGTAGTACATGTCCACTTTTAATACTGTAGGTGTTGCTTTCACAATCTCCCTGAAACACTTTTTCAAAAGTAGACAAGTGTGATGTTAGTCCTTTATCTCCGGTAGCTGTAATCCCTTGATGTTTGTAAAGTTATTTTATTCTACTCCTTATTTTGTCATTCTTTAGGGTCCTATTTATCAAGCTTTTTTTTCACAAAATGATGTAGAAACTGCAGTTTCTGCATAATATTATGTATCCCCACTATAAGCGTAAATCATGAGCTTTCACAGAGAGGTCCTGCAAAAGGATAATTAGCGCTTCAGACCGCAATTCCCTTTATGTACCAAACTCTGAGAGGCAAAGCATCAGACGGCGTAAACCATTTTTTGGGCCTATGGAGGCATTCTCGCAGGAGTGTGGTCTTACGATCCCTCTATCCCAGCCTCCGTCAGGCTTCAGAAACTTACACTGAGCGCATGTGCAGTGTCAGATTCTTTGGAGGAGTCTATTGAAAATGTAAGAGGCTCCTCCTATGTGCCGTGGATGTAACTTGCAGAAACATTGGTTATTGAAACTGCTGTCTCTGTGGGATACATTTAGTACATAGTGGGGATACTTTAATTAAAAATTAAAAGTATGTTGCAGCACTACTTCAATTATTAATACATTGTCCCCTTATGCTGGGTGCACACTACACATTGTATGTTGACACTTCCCTTCCTTGGTACACACTACACAATGTAGCTCCATGCTGCATTTAATAGCATGGCGTCATCCCTTCGTCCCATCTGCTGTACTACGCAGCAGATGGGATGATGCGATGACTGATGCTCGATCGGGCGTACACACTATACGATCCGCATGATGTATCGTTCGAGTCCATTTCGGAACAATGTGTATCGTGCAGTGGCTCGCGTAGTGTGTACCCAGCCTAAGTCCTTATTTCTTCTGCCTAAATGTATATATTATGTTCCGGTCCCACTCAATATAGATTCAATATCTCCCATATTTCTTACGGATTTGGTGTATGTGTTAGTATTAGGGATGTGCAGGCTCGGTTCTACTCGGTTCTGTTCGGTTCTTTTTACCGAATCTTATTGGCTATCCAAAACTCGTGACAGCTGAAACCCAATAAGATTCGGTAAAAAGAACCGAACGGAACCGAGTAGAACCGAGCCTGCACATCCCTAGTTAGTATACTTGTATATGCCATCTTCATACATTACTCCAGCCTTGCTTCTCCTGGTATTTGCATTTTGTGTATACAGTTGGTGGAGCACAGAGTGCTCTTTGAATGCACGGGCTGCGCACAGTAAGACACTGACAAATGATTCATAGCTCCTTTCACCCTAATTTAGGCAAGGACGGTCATGCTGCAGCTTTTCCTTGTTCCATGAGCTCCCTGGTATCCGAATGGGGATTGGGAGACTCCTGGCACTCGTCACTCACTTTTTGCCTTTTGCTAAAAACATAACGTGGAACTGCCAAGCCAGCTACAGGGGGTTAGAATTGGAGGCACTGCCTTACGTCCAAGTCTGACTGCAAACCCATCAGATGTCAGATATCGTTATCTGACAAACGGGAACGCGCATCGTTGATCGTCCATCGTTCAGGCATGTCAGATATGAACGATTTTCCTTCAGATATGAACGACTGAACGATTTTTAAATCGTTATCGTCCATATCTGAAGAAAAAATCTGATCGTGTGTATGCACCAATAGATTGGGCTGTAGAAGTTGCAGTGCAAGAATCTTTGGTGGATTTTGTGTCTGCCTGCATATACTGTTTGTGCTTGACGCATGTGCACATTACTAAACTGCTATGGACAAGTCTTGCATTTGTGAAAGACTGGCTAAATAGCGCATCACTGCCACAAAGGTCTTCACTGGGCCAGTGTTTTTTTTTTTTTCACAAGAGGATGAAATTGATCACTACAGCCGGAAACAGATGCGAAAAGCTATGAATACTGCCCTTGTGCACTAATCTTCATAATTTGTAGTAGTGCCTCTTATATATTGCCCACAGCAGTAGTGCCCCTTATGCAATACCCCAGTAGTGGTGCCCCTTATGCAATACCCCAGTAGTGGTGCCCCTTATTCAGTGCCCCCAGGAGTGTGACCCCTTATGCAGTGCTGCCTATGCAATGCCCCCAGTAGTAGTGCCCCCTGTAGTAATGTTCCCTGTGGTAGTGCCCCAGTAGTGGTGACCCCTGTAGTGAAAAAAACCTGCAATACTTAACTTAAGCCCCGCTCCCGCCCGGCTGGCCGCTCCTCGGAACTATGGGAGAGACGTCATAATCCGGTCCTGGGTCAGCAGACTGATCCGCTGTCCGAACGGACGATTTATAAGCTATACAGTTGTGATGTCAGTGTCAGTGGTACCTGCAGCCAGGGTACTGGCAAATGGCGGCTTCCCCTGTGCACTCAGCCAGACGTACTGATATATCGGCATTGGCTGTGCTGTAAGGTCTACCTGATATGTCTGCGGACAATGTCGTTCACAGACATTGGGTGTACACAACTGCCAATGCACTTGCGATATATTGTTTGTGGATCAAACAAACAAAATATATCGACAAGTGTGTTTTCCGGCTTTATTTAGCCGCTGCGGGCTTGTGGAAATATGCTAATGATTTGTCTTGTGCACAGAGACCTATAATAGAATATGGTTTTGTGGCCAGCGCTAGCCTAAGAAACTGGTGTATAGTTCTACAGATATATGGTATAAATAGAGCAAGAGGCTTCTTTATGTTTTTAAAAAAGTATTTAATAATATTAATACATATAATATAGGAGCGCTCCTGTGTGTCACTTGGTGTACCAAAATTGGAAATTGTCCTGAGTATTGGTTATGGCTGATATTAGGTGAGGTCAGATGGCTCCTTTAGGGTGCCTCTTTCTATATGGCGAAATGTGCCTACGTCTCCCTATAGCCAGAAAATGTACAATAACTTACGTGGACTGTTGTTTAACCTAGAAAAGTCAGTGTCCTTACTACACCTTGATTGCAGGTAACATAAGTGGACTCCTTTTTTGGGTGTCCCTTTCCGTATAGCACTTAAGCCTACGTCTCCGTATGCAAATATTGACTTGTCAGTCCTCAATGAGGCTGCCGTGAGTAGTACAGGTTTTTGGTTGAGTGCAAACAATCTCCACTATCCACTGTGCTTCTGTGTATTAATTGTTCTTCATAAAGGTATGTCCTGCTTACAAACAAGTGTGGGGTATCGGTCTGCCCTTGCTAAGGAGCGACCTACCGTATGTATAGCTGTCACATACGTTCCCCTCACTGTATATGTTCCAGTAAGTGGTGCAAATGTAGGTGGATGCAATCACTGCACAGTAACGGGGGCGGCGTCCCACACTCCTGTTCTTACCCGGGGTTGTATTCAATCTTCCTATGCTTTGCTGCATCCCGGCTCCAGCTTCCCAACCTATGGGGGATGCGATGTTGCCAGATTTACAAATATCTGGAATGCAATGCATTCCCAATATTGGCCACCTCAGCTAATGCCATTTGAAGATCGCGTTAGCCACTGTAGCCTATGGGCTACCACCACATAATTAGCCGGCAGAGGGTTCCTCCGGGACCCTGCCTCGGCAATGGCCGCCGCACACGTGCAGTCAGCATAACTGCACATGCGCACCATCCCCGGCACTAGCCGGCATCTCTCCAGGGACATTGCAGAGACTGGCTCAGGAGCCCGTGTTCCTGCATGTCCTGGATCAGGGGTCTTCAAACTTTGCCCTCCAGATGCTGTGGAACTACACATCCCAGCATGCACTGCACATAGTTTTAGCATGCTGTTATATCAAAAAGGTGGCAGTGCATGCTGGGATGTGTAGTTCCACAGCAGCTGGAGGGCCAAGTTTGAAGACCCCTGTGACCTGGATGATATGATCACATTTTGTAATGTGATCATGGGTGTACTGACATACCCTGATCCAGGGGCGTATCTATAATGGGTGCAGGGTGTGCGGTGCACACGTGCCCCCTGGTCCACACCCTGCACCTATATTACTTAAAACTTACCTCTTCGAGGTCCCGCGCCGGGTGTCAGTGCTTGTACAAAAAGCCAGAAAAATAGCCGCCACAGACATTTTTCTGGCGTTTTGCGCATGTGCAGTAGACTTCGGGCACACTCTAGTACCCAGAGTGTACTAATGCTCCGGTGGCTGGCCAGCCGCGTTAGTCGGTTGCCGGCTGCCTGGAAGAGAGGAGGGGGCCACGGATGGGGAATGCACACGGGCCCCCTCCTCTCTAAAGACGCCCCTGTCCTGATCGCATTGCAAATGCGATTTAATAAATGAGGGTCTAAATGTCAGCCGCACATCTAACATCTGAACAACCTTACCCTATGCTGTCTCAGAATTTGTCTTACCTAGATAACTATCCCTGTCCACCTTTTTGTAGCCACCCCCCATTACCTCCCCAAACACTGACTACCTGTCACTCACTTTGCTCCCTAATCCATCGCTGCGTTTGCGCAGTGCAGCTTTGGTGCATGTCCACTAGCAAAAAATCTCTCCGTTACGTCCGACATCTGAATCAGCGCTATGATGACACCGCACTTCTCCCCGTATAGCATAATGGTGTAAAGAATGTTTACTTAGAATGATTTCTGACTGCAGTGATGCTATGCTCAGGTTTGCAGATGTCACTGGTTCTGGATCGCTTGTGGCTAAGGACAGGCTGTGGTGGGGAAGGTTGGTACTGCTGGATTTGTCATCCCCCACACTGCAGCAGTAGACAGGGAGATAGGAGAGAGAGAGGACAGGCTATGCTGACGCAGTTGCATAGAGACGAGTAGTAGGGGAGGAGTCGGCACCAAATGCAGCATCTTACTGTATCCACTCACCGGCAGCAGCAACAGCTAGAGGCGGCACTGGCAGGGGCAGCTTCTGACTCCAGCACCACAGGGACGATTACTGCACTGGCTCAGCAAGGTGTGCTCCATACTCAAGCCAAGGACTGCAGACCCATGCGGCGTACAGATCAGAGCTAGGAGATCCCGCACACGTCTGGCTGATGTGGTGACCCAGTGTACGGCGCAGCCACAGGCAGAGAGATCCGATCACGTCCCAGAGACCGAGCTCCAGGGAAACTGCAGACACAGCGGCTCAGCTAAATCTAGCAGCAGCAGAACTCCCCGGCAGCACGGAATCTGCAGCAGCGCTGCTACTGCTTGGTGACCCCCTGTGCGCTGCAAGCTCTGTACCCCGGAGAGTCGCTCGCAGCTGTGGGCGCGGTGACCTGTTGGGCCTGTGCTGGGAGGATCAGCATGTGCTAGGAGTGTTGCAGATTCCCCTGGCACCCTCCCCTGCAATTCCTCTCTCTACACGTTTATATAATAACCCTTCTTTCGAAAGACTGGCAGTGCCATGGCGTGCTCTTTGCAGCTCCCTCTCCTTCGCTGCTAGATGTTTGCTGTAGGGATCATGGATACTTGTGTTTTTCCTTTTACCCTTCAGAAAAGTAAACAGGCTGTAAATGGAGGAGGACATTGATACCCGCAAAATTAACAATAGTTTCCTGCGCGATCACAGCTATGCAACAGAAGGTGAGTTTGTGCTGCATTCCTCTGCACTCCGCAGGCTCTGCCATCGCCTTGGAAACAGAGCCACAGTGTTCCACTAGTTACCTACATACACTGCTAATGCTGCCAGAGCCTATGTGCACCCTGCTCCCTACTCCCCTATTCACTACTAATGCTCATCACTGCCAGAGCCACTGTGTACCCCTGCTCCCTACATACACCGCTACTGCTCATCACTTGCTAGAGTCACTGTACCCCATGCTCTCTACATACACTGATCATGCTCGTCATTGATAGAGCACTGCACCCCCTGTTCCCTATGTACTCTATTTGCTCATCCTTCTCACTGCCAGACCCACTGTGCCCAATGCTCCTTACACACACTGGTAATAATCATCCTCCTCACTGCCAGAGCCACTGTATCTCCTGCTACCTACATACACTGGTAATCATCCTGCTCACTGACAGTGCCACTGTGCCCAATGCTCCCTACATACACTAGCAATTATCATCCTCCTCCTCCTCGCTGCCAGTGCCACTGTGCATAATGCTCCCTACATACACTGGTAATCATCCTTCTCGCTGCCAGTGCCACTGTACCCAATGCTCCCTACATACACTGGTGATGATCATTTTCCTCACTGCCAGAACCACTGTGTTCACCTGCCCACTATCTATGGTCTCTCTGCTTCCTACATACAATACAATACTTATGCTCACCCTCAACACATTATTCCTATGTTATACTGGAGACCTCACTCCTTCATGTTTGCAGTAAGAGAGAATGCATAGCTGAGAAATAATTATGCATCCTCCATTAGAATAACAGTGAAGAACTGTGCCAGTCATTTGTCTTTTACTGCAGGAACTTAAATGCATTGCATTGAGCAGACTGTAGCACCCATAAGAGGCTTTAAAATGCACTCTCACATTTATCCTGAGGGATTAGAGATGGAGGATTTTAGCAACGTTTTATTTGCAACTTGTTTGTGATCACCAATTGGCCCGGCTAGCTGCGCTGTCTTTGCTGCATCCTGATAATTTTTTACTGCATGTGAGAAAGTGACATCATTCTCTTATAAATGAGTCTTATCCCTAGAGTTAGTGATAGGCCTCACTTTGGAGTTAGAGCAGGTGGACTCTTAATTACACAATAAAATGAAACCCCAATATCTGATTTTCACAGTAATCAGGACCTTACTTATTACAGGCGATGTGGCGACTGAGATTTGTGGTCTTTGCCAACTAGACATGAGCATATCACTAAAAATGAGTACAACTTGTAGTTGCAAATACTAATTCAAATCTGCATTAATCTACACCAGTAACTACTTTATAATACATAATTCTTGTTTTGTTATGTGAAATATCTTAAATATGTTTAAATTATGTAGCTCAGCACTTGGTAATAGACTTTGGATATGAGGGTGGTGTCTTGCTGCTGCTGTTGGGCTTTGTTCATAGAGGATACAGATGGGGTTTACAGTAAGCAGTACGTATTTACAAATCACAAGTCATGCATGTATGTCAGATCAGTAGGTAGAGAGAAACCTGACTGTTACTATGGGAAACTGAAAGGATTCTTTATTTCATCAGAGATTGTCCAGGGTAGAATGATGGAAGGCATGTGTGAAAGCTGCTCTCTGCCCCCTCACCAGGTGTACCTATTCATGCTTGCTTCACACACATTGACTCCCTTATTTTGTCAGCAAGACATGCTGCTATACATGGTCCTGCCTCTTATGTACAATAGGTTGGGAGGATGCTAGGGCTTCTTTGTACAGAGGTGCAGATGATGGTACTTCCAATGTATAATAAAGCCAAAATGAATGTCTCTTTCAGACCTTGAGATGGCAATAGCAAAGTTTAATAATTACCAGCTCCTATATAAATTGTGCCATGGAGTCAAATTAAAGGTTTTCTACAATGTTCTCAGCTGCTAGTAAAGATTGGCTTACAAGAAGGGTCTGCGGATGTTAATCAGCTAAACCTTTAATAACCAGATGCTTTATTATAATGAAAGCAGCAGTTGTCCTCTTCATTAGCCTTTGCCCTGCAAAGCGTTTAGTGGTGGAAATAATTTATTTCAAGAGTTCCTTGCAGATGACAATTCTCAGTCTAGGCATTCTGTAGGGTGTGGTGAACAGATGGGTGCCAGGGCAACAGTCACATCTTTACTCCACCCTTTATCTTTCTAAGCTTCATAATCCCTGCACATTCCTTTGTAGTGCTACTTATTGATGCGCTTTCTTCATTTATTTTTTATTTTTTTTGTTTATTCATGGACTATCAGGATTGCTATGAAAGAGCCACTCTACTTGAATCTGAACCCTAGCTTATGATATCAGTAGCTTGCTTTGACTGTTGAGGGATCCCAAATAATATCCCATATTAACTTGTCCCTCTTTAGTGACCTACTGTAGTATTCTAATCGTCTGCCATTATTAAAGTCACAGGAGATGTTACACTAATTTACTGCATTTGCATATCATCAATCTGGGCCGCTTGATCAGAGTTTGCTACTGAAAAAGCTTGTGTCTTTGTGTTCTTGTACAATCAGTTCTACAGACCTTGTACAAGTAACAAGTCAAATGTAAAAAAAAATAAAAAAGATTGTTTTTTTTATTTTCTTTATTTTAATGTACACACTGCATGATGGTGCAGTGTAGAGTTCATTGCAGAGATAACAGCACCGCATTGTTCATTGCATCGTCCCATCTGCCGTGCAGAACGGGATACGTTCAATGTCCCGTCACATGGAATTCTCGTGGTCAGAATGCCGCTGCTGGAACCCCAACACCTGTCTGAATCCCTGCGTCGGCATTCCAACCGTTAGAATCCCAAAGTTAAGTAGCTGGATTAGGGAGTGGGTTAGGTTTAGGGTGTGGGGAGGTAAGGTTTAGGCATCGGAGAGGCTTAGGGTAGGGAGAGGGGGAGGGCTAGCATACAGACCGACAGGTGTTGGTATGATAACCCTGTCTGGATGCCGGTGTCTGGATTTTGACCGCCAGAATCCAATACCCATCCCGTGCAGAACAGCAGATTGGTCTGATTGGGCGTACACACTATACGATGTGTACGATATATAATTCTGATACATTGCATAGCCTGCACCCAGGTTTATTCTAAGAAATACACAGTGGATATATTCCTTTGTAAAGCTGGGTACACACTTTTACGATTGCAAGCTGATCGGGTAAAACTGTCCCGTTCAGGCGTGCAGTCTGTCCCCAGTGTGACCACCCCTGTCAGCCGCGTACACACTGTGCAGACATAGCACAGTGTGTACGGGCTTCTATGGGATCGGGAGGTCGAACCGTTAAATATTATACAGTACATAAGATGCGACTTCCCGATCCCAACCGTTGCAGGAGCGTTAAAAGCCATTTATCGGCTAACGTTCCTGTATCGGGACAGCATACACACCTAATACAATCCAGCGGCCATTCTCTCGATATAGGATGATCGGCCTGATGATTGAATAGGTGTGTACCCAGCTTAAGTGTTTGGGGACACATTACTCTGATGGCTGTATGGAGAGTCTCATATCCAGCTGTTGAGTTCTTATCTCTTTATTGCACTTGTCCATCACATGGGTGTGGTTCTGTGGAGGACTAGACAAAATGTAGATGTATCTATACACAGTATTCCTATACATAGCACAGCAATAATCAGCTGATTATGCATCTGTTAGTTTAATGCTCCCCTCTGAGGGCTGAACAAGCCTGTAACCACTGCAACATGCTCTGACTACAGTGATAGGTGCCCTGGGAGCAGCATGCGTGCTATACTTAGCTATAGCATGTTGTGCAGGCGAACGCTGCTGTCTTCATCAGATAGTTCCCTGTTTGTCTTGTCTATGTGTGAGACAGCAGTGCCTTACTTATCCATTCATCAGTACAGTACCTGTCTTCTGCAACATCTTGTACTACAGCAACAGTCATATTTAATATGGAGAAAATGACTAGCAAAGAAATTATGTAGTTGAAATAACATTCTTCATACACTAGTACTCACGACATTGATATTTGATTCACATCTTGTATAGATACCTTTCTCCTGTGTAGGAAAATACATGATTAGAACTTGCAGTACTCTTATTATAACAAAGATTTATTTGTGTTCAGAGGGGAATCTGTTGGATGGCAAACTCATGTGTTATCCAGCACATTAAAATAATAGAAATTCACACCCAAGCTGGTTTTTACTGACACATTTCAAGCCTCCAATTTACTGAAGCTAATGAGAATGTGTAATGTTGCCTGCAGGGTGTCGTGTGTGTTTTGTTCCCTTCACAGTATTAGTATGACGCAGGTGTATGTGGTCTCATTGTGGGTGAAAGCAGAGATGCTCCTCATATGCCCCGAATTGGACAGCTTGCTGGTTGAATTGTGAGTTGCTACCTTATGAAGCAAATGATTTGTGGCACAATGGGTGAGGTTTCTAAAGGGTATTACACATGTTACTGCTGTAACCCATAGCAACCTAATCAGAGAGTAGCTTTTTTTTTAATATAAAATGTACCAATAAAATGTACATTTATAGGTTAATATGGATTACATCCTCTTTTGAACATTGACCTGTATACCAGAGTTTATAGATTCTGCCATTGTGTATTCTAAACAGTGTGGTAAGTGACACCATATGTTCTTTGGTATACCAAGTGAATAGCATGATGGGATCTCTGGTTGCACTCATATGATATCCGCTATTTCAATCACATTACCTAGAATGGGCAATCATTTTTATTAACTATATGGTTCCAGTTGCACTCGTGCTAGCCTTTGTAATAGATGGTGCCATATAAGAAGACATTAAGGGGTCCATCCTGTTAGTCGTGAGACTGCGTATCTGCTGAGCACGACAACTCACACCCTTTGCGGCTGCATTGACCCATAAAACTGATGCAAATGAAAAATAGCAGCTAATTATAAAAAATTTTTTTTTCTTTTCAACAATTTTTTTGTTACAGATTTTATATATGGAATAAGTTTTTTTTTTTTTTTTTTAATTTTTTTTCAGCGTTGTTAAGGAATAAACAGGATAAATTGCAAAATGCCCAGTTGAATTGGTGCCAGCACATGATAAATTGAATCCTCTGTAGATATGGGAAGGGAATGACATCAGAGTTTGTGCATATGAGCATAATGTTCATCAAGTAAATTACCTGTTAAGTGCGTTGGAATAAATTAAATGTTCTTGGCTGCAGTATTCTGCGGTTCTGTAATTATGTGATGGATAATAAAGATTGTTCCATGATGGAAAATCCGCATCCATGTAATGTATAAAATTCCACTCATGTGCATAAACTTACATGTCCAACCTGTAGAATATGGGTGGTGCCAAGTGCTGCCTGGAAATTTGATGGGGCCTGGTACTGTGGTGCAAGTGGCGCAAAGTAGACGTCCGTTACAAATACTGAAGCACTGTTTGCAAAATGCGGGTAACGTGGTTGTGCTCCCTGGTTGGCCTGGATCATCGGCCTATGGAGGGCCTGTTGTCGAGTTGGGGCCCCATGCTCTGGTACCCCGCTTACCACCCTTATGGCGGCACTTTTTACTATCTCAGTGGAGCTGTTTCTTTTGCTGTCTGAACAGATTAGTTTTTGGAAGTTTTAGAAAAATGGCACCTATGAAGAGGCTTGTTTTTATTGTGTACAGGGAGGGATTCCACTGCTTAATTATGGTATACTCAATCTTTATTTTTATTTTTTTTACATTTCACACAAGCTGAAGCCTTGCAGCAGGCATCAAGGGCAGTCAGCTTGAATTATACAGGGCTAAAGCCTTGTTACATGTAAATACAGCAAGCGTGTGGAGATTTTATAGCTGTGTGATGGGGGCATCCATGTTAAATGCCAGGCTGTTTGTTCATCCCATTGCGCAGAGATGTCCTCAGTGTGCAGGAAGTGCCAGCTGTCTGAGTTCAACAACTTGTTGGCCTAAAGGCTTATAATCAGGGATTGGTTCAGTCGAATGCAAATTGTTCATTGATCCTTCATTCTGCCAACAATGGTATTTTCATTAATGAACATCCCCTGAATGGTCACATTGCATCAAAACAATTATCCTCGGCCATGAAGTAATTACCGTTGCTTTTAGCTGAAACAAAAAGCTAATTTGAATACTAAAATTCTTGAGAAGGATTTGTTGTTTTTTCCATTTGTACTATTTTGCCATTGCAAATGATATCTCAATCTCTAACGTTGGGCACATGGAACATTTACTATTTCCTATATATAGAGCATTTACATTAGTGTAAATATGTAATGTAAACTGTGTATAGGAAGGTAGAAGTAATAGTCACCCTATCTGCTTCTGGCAGAATATTTATTAGTCTACTAGGGGTGGTTGTTGTTTGCGAGCACCACTCGGGTGTAATCACATCTTCAACCGCTAGTGTTCAGCTCTACATCTACCAGGCCCCTGTTCCATGTGGTAGTAGTCTTCTATAAAATAATGTAGCCGACACTTCTAGCAAGATACAGTAATAAAGGAAGAAGTTGACTGTTATTTAGGCAGTAAAATGAAGATGGTCATTTTTTTCTTTTTCTATAAATCATGCCCCCATATAGCAAATTGTGCTACGCCCCCCAGAAAACTACCCTCCTCCCCATTAACTGAAGCCCAGGAGGCTTCTGTCAAGTCTTCTAAATCCCAAATCCTCCTTTCTGCTGTAATGCTGAGATGATCCATAAGGCACATATGATTGGCGAGTCCTGATGGGAAATTGAGAACCAATGCCCTATCATTTGGGAGAGGGTGTGTGTAGCATGTAGGGGAGATTGCACTCTTACATCTCTTTACTACAAAGTAATAGTTGTTTGTTAACATTACTTCACAGGTATATCACTGCCTTTTATTATATCCCTATTAACTTTCAGTCAGGTGTATGTTCCACACCAAAGTGCATTAAAATGTATTTATCCAAACCTTGTGATAATGCCGGTAATGGCCTGTGTTTTCATCAGGCACTATAAAAAGTGAGGCCAAAGCAAAGATTTGATCAGATTCACCAATAATCCATTAGGCAGATATTATTTGTGTTGTAAATTGTAATATTGCATTCTGATCCCAGACAAGTATAAGGAACTTTGTATTATGGGAGTATGTAGGTACCATGTCTCAGAGTTAAATGATATATTCAGGTTATGTCTCAGCTATTGTAGAATTTTACAGGGAGTTCGTAAAGTCCCTTTGCACTGACTGTGTGCTATGTGTGTGACAGTGGTGGCTCCAGAGGTGGGGCTACAGCGCGGTCCAAAACTCAGATAGGGGAACCTCACCAACTGCCACCTCAAATGCCAAACATTGCCGGCCGGGACTCACTGGCAATTATTTGACTTTCGGACTGTCACACACTAAGCACACAGTCGCTGCAGAGGAACTTTCCGAACTCCCTGTATAACGGGAGGTATGTTCTTTCTGGTTTTAACCTTTCATTGTCTCATTGCATGGAACGCGGGCTACCTAAACATTCAGTTACATCATCATTTTTCTGTGAAAGCACAATATGTCCTTAATAATTGTATTATCTTTTTCTAGTTTGAAAACATGTTTAATTAAAGAAGTTCTGGCAAAATGTATTAATCGGACAAATGTAGAGACAAGACAGAAAGAGGGGGAAAATATGACAAAGTGGAATGTTTGAGACATTTAGACTCCTAAAAGACAGATCTTTTTGACACTAGTAGAAGTATGTATCCTGTGACCTGTAGGTTCTTTTTTGTCATCAGTTTCTATTTTATCTCTTTAAGCCACTGGCGGACTCATTCGGCCGAGCTGCACTTACCTTCATTTTCTTCCTAAATCAGTATTGTTCAACTAATATTAGCTAAGAAACAAATACAAATAGTTGACTTAAAATCTGGGCAAGGAGTTTTTATTTGTATCAAGCGATATCAACACATATGAGGTTGTAAAGGATCAGGAGCATACCGAAAAAAATCCAAGTGGGATCATTTCAAAAGTAGACCTTTTAAACAGATCAATAGATGTATTGGTAAACCACCTAGTGCGTTTTGTGTGGAAATCTGGCAATTCAATTGTTGTAGCTCCTGTCTAAACTGCACGGGTGTCATTCATTTGTTTGCACGACAGACTAGAGGCTTCAGTTATTGCAGATTGCTACTCGCACCCTCCTGAGGTTGGGCTTTGGGGCTCATTGCAAGTATCGGACACACCGTAACTGCAGCGCGCCCGACATGTGCATTTTCACGCAAAAAAGGGCCTGGTCGTGCAAACAATTGAATAGCTACCGTACAGTTTACTCATTCCCCTATATAATCAAAATTACATTGGTAGAACTGTTTGTGTTTTTTTTTTTTTGTTGTTGTTTTTTTGCCCGATCTAACATACACTTTGGTGTGTTTTTGTGCCTCATACATTGGGGACCAGCTTTAAGGAGCAGATTATCATCTGAAAAACCCATGTTTTGAAAGAGGAGCCTTAAACACTGACTGATTTTTGCATGTAGCACTTGAATACTGGGCGACTGTGGCTCATACAATACAGTGTCTATGTCCCTTAATGCACAGTGCTCACAGTCTCTCTTGCAGGGTCATCTGAGCCAGAAATGACTACAGGGAAAGTGACACCTATATGAGCAACGTTTCCACATGTCACAAAATCAGACTTTAGACCAGTGGTTCCCAAACTTTCTTGAATCACAGTGCTCTAAAGTATCAGCATTGTTTTTGTTATTGGGAAATTCATAAAACATTTAGTAAAGTGAAGTAAACTATGCTTATCCGTCATCCTTATGTCCAGTTATGTGGTGGTGGACAGGTTTGCGCATCTGTTTGTCCACATATTTACATTACATTGACAATAAGAGTCCGAATGCAGCATGGCCCCCGCCACTGGGATGTCGCTCCCGACATTGGCAAGTGTGAATGCACTTGCCAATGCTGGAACCCCCGCCGGGTCCCGTCGCACGACAGGTCGGCTGGGTACACATCGTTAAATGTGTACCCAGTTTTAGTTTATTCCAGAATATCCTAACCTTACTGGGATTACTAACATGCTAACCTCAAGGTGATATGCCTAGATGTACATCATGGATTAATGTCTTTTTAAACAGCCATCCTCCTATTCTGACTACTGTGGAGTTGATAGTTGTCTTGACAGTAGAAAAAGTAGTTTTTGTACAGTAATACTGATTAGCCGCTGCAATATTACCACAATAGCGCTCTACCATTAGGGCCAGATCCAAGTAGCCCGCAGGCTTCACTTAATGCAGATTACAGTTTGTCTGAGGGATGCTCGAACAGAAATCCGCAGTAAGTGCCCGTGTTGCGAACGTGTTAACCCATAAATTCCGGAAAAACTGCCAGGAACTAGCAGTTAATGTGCTTTACCTGCTCATGGAAAAGGGCTTATATTTGAATAGCTCTGGGAGTAAAAGTCCGAGACTACTAGTACTTTTGCGCTGATTGAATCCGACCCTTAGTGACTAAAGTATTTATTTTATGACCTTAACATGTTGTAAATAAAATCATTTTGGAAGTCATTTTAAACCTTATTTCCCTAGAAGATGGCACAAAAATATTGTTATATTAGACATTTCATTACTGTATAATAGAATTTCAATTCTATATTGGGATGATCAGGCTCATTAGATTTCAAGATGTAAGAAAATAATGAAGTTAATTTTAAAGCAAAATTATTGCAACACACTGTGTCAAAATCAAACACATTTCTGCTTGTTGAAATACCAACATACTTTTTAGGGCTGAATCCAATCTGCTGGGGGATGGGATGGGGGGGTCAGTAAAGAAATGTAACTTGATTAACTGCATAACCTAATGCATGACTCTGCTTATATTTTAAGAGGCAGAAAATGAGAAATGCTGATCGCTGGACATGATGGCTCCCTGATGAGCATAGAATGGGAATGCATTAAAGACGGGTGCTTTGGGGAGGATAATCATAAAAAAGTGCCTGTTGGCTTTTAACTGTATTTTAATGAAGGTGTCTCATGCATATTAAGCAAGTATGTGGTAGTTGGATTTATAAGCTCTGGTATTTTTAGCTCTATTGTGCTATTAATTCATAGTGTAATGACTTTGATAATTGTAAATGATAATGGTTCTCTTAGCTCTGAGTAGCCAGACTTTCTAAAGAATAATCTAGACTTGTTTCATTTTAATAACTGTTGTAATATGTTTTTCTTTCATATAGCGTGCAACACGATAGTAATGACTACAGTATTAAGAAAATGATTCTAGGAACAGGAACACTGTTTTTCAATACACTGATACTGTAAGTCCTTCAACAGCGGAGTATTGGTAACACTTAACAAGGTGCTGGTTTGTGATAAGTGTTTATGTTCTGGTAGATGGTAGAACTGTCCATCTCTCCTATCGCCTGCCTTATTGACAGGAGATAACAAATAGGGGGGAATTCTATTAGCTGTGGGACTTATCGCGAACTGTTAGCTCCCTGGTTAAAGGATCTATGTACAAAGCATTGGAGAGAGATAAAGTACCAACCCATCAGCTCCTAACAGTCTCTCCAAGGCTTCGTACACAGACCCCTTAATGCCCGGAGCTATTCAATTATATACCGAGGTAAGCCCCATATCCTGCGGTAGGGCATGGATTCTAGGTTAAATGCACAGAGCTATGCAATTGTGCGCAGTAAGCTTGCGACTAGCCCCGAGGGTGCACTTAATGCAGAGTTCTGTTCGTACCCTCCTGAGGTGCATAAAGAAATCTGCGTTAGGTGCCCTCTCTGGGCTTACCCGGGAGCTAAAAACCTGCGGCAAGTACTGCAGCTATTTAGATTCTTCCTTTAGATGATGGGCAACAGGCAACTCTAGGACCACATACAGCCTCTGTGCCATCGTATGTGGCCCCCACTTTCTTGCTTTATTGTCAAATTGGTTTGTCATAGTTTGACACATGTCTAAAATGCCTACTGATGTGTTATTACAGACAGGTATCTTTCTTTTGTTGTCATTTGTTACGAAGATTAAGAGCAACATGAAAACGATACCTTAAAGGGCACCCATGTGGCACATTGAGTCCATCGGGTTGCCTGTCACTCTATTGGACTCTCATCTATGTTAGAGTCTAATCTGAAAGATTAATAATTTGTTGCGTAAAGTAGAAGTTTATTGCCATGGTGAAGGAAGTGAAGAGACAGAGGAGAAGTGTTGCACTTGCATAGTCATTGCTACAAGGCACAGCAATGTGCAGTAAGATGACTTAGATGTACCTTTACTTTGTATAACTTGCCCAGTGTTCAGAGGTGCTGTTCTATAGCTGTCAAAGAGTGTACTCTCTATTGCGAGTGTAGTCACAAGAAAAAAAAATACTAGTCATGGAATATTGGCATTGGCTTTCAAAAAAGTATTCTCATTTAGAAAAGGTTTCACATTATATTTTTTGTTCATCTCCCTAACTTATACATAAATGTTGTAAAAAAGAAGTTGTTGCAGTGTGTTTTCGACATGTAATGAATATGCACTTGTGTGAGGAATATTTATATATGACTGTGACTTCGGTCACTGTTAATATTAATGAAGTGTGTGTATGTAGCCTGACGTCAAACAATGGCAGCCAAAACCGTGTCTACCACATTACTTAGGTCTGTGCTTATGCAGATGGTAGGTGACAGAAAGCTAGAGCTTGTTATTAACTTGTACTTTGCACAAAGAATATTCCAGTATGATAAAACACAAATCTATGGCCCTGATTCAGAGCCAGACGCTCTGACCAGAGCGCTCGCTCTGAATCAGGGCCCTCCTCCATTAAAATGGAGCGTCCTCCTGGACGCTCATATAGCTGTGGGTCACCACCCACAGCATATACGAGCGTGCAGAAAGATGGACGCGATGGTCTTGACCATCGCGACCATCGGACTTGCGAGAGAAACCCTGCGGTCGGGTTTCCCAGCCGCAAGGCCAGGAGTGATTTTGTCTCTATCAGAGCCAAAATCACTCCCACTGACATCACTAGTGATGTCAGTGGGGCCGGCTTCAGATGGTAGGCGTTCCCATGGGAACGCCTCCGTCTGGCAGGCACGCCCCCGGCATGCCCACCAAAGGGGGCGTGCTGTCAATCAACATCGACAGCACGCCCCCTTTGGTGCGAGACCCCGAGCGATGGAAAGCCCGTCATGCGCAGTGGGGAACATCGACACACTTGCGAGCGTACTGCCGCTCGCGAGTGGGTCTGAATGACCCCCTATGATTCTAATATTCCAAACTATTCTTCATATAATATAGTATTGCGTATAGCAACAAATCTTACCTACTTGTTCCTCTGTGTTTTTATTCATAAAATATATGCTTGATTAAAATAACTGTTTTATTTGAGACATTCTATTATACAACTACAGTCATATGAATATCTTTTTTGGACCACTGCAGTTCATAAAGTTTTTCTCCGAAATTTACTTTCTTTGGTTCTATGATAAACTGGGTTAGTCCTTTATTACCATACTGAAAGCATTTTCTTTAACTATAAGAGGATGAAAAATACAGTCCTAATGAACAAAATGCATTTTTATGTGTGAAAAAATAATGCTATAAAGCTAGTAATAATCAAGTCCCTTTTAAAGAATGTCACAATACTTTTGAATCTTCCAAATTGACATAATTACCTAGGTAGTGTTTTCCACTAGTGCTGCGGCAAAATATTTCTCCAAACACAGGATAAATAATAATTAGACAGGGCAAAGCATTCTAATAATTGTTCGCTGACTGGGATTTATCAATTGATAAGGGATGATAGTTTTTAGTTTTTTTCTTTCCTTTCTGTGCAATGTATGGTACCTCTAAGGTCCTGACACTCCTCCTTCCTGAACTGTTGTGGTCCTTTGCTATAAACAGAACTATTCTTATAGGATGTAATTCTCAGTGTAGTGCAGCCTCACACTGCCTTAGTATTAGCGACTGGGAAAGTTCTACAAAATGATTAAACTGTACCTTTCCATTGTGTGTTCCTAGCATTACAACTGGTGAAAAATGAATAAACTACTTGTAAAATATATCGGTTTTAGATATAAACTTTATTGTAATTTCACCCAGAAAGAAATATTATTTTTGCACCCATTACAAGTTATGTTGGGTGTGCTGTGTCATTGTTCCTTAACTGCCTGTTCCCTTACTTATGCACACGTACTCTTTCTATGGGATTTACAGCAGTCAGAAGATGTTACATACACATGACTGCTTAAAGGATAAACAAAAAACTAGCAGGACCGGAAGACTGCTAATGTCAGTGCACATGTGGCACGCTTGGCAGGTACTTGAACATTCTTAAAGGATATATTTCCAGTGGTTCAAACATCAGCATATTTGACAAAAAACAGTTCCATGGAAGTATGACTGTGAGAAATCTGTGATTTGGTTCATTTCACATCACATTTAGGCAACTGTACTTGAAAACATAATAGTCAAGATTTATACAAGTTATTTATGCCTAGCAGTACAGTTTACTGTGTACAGTAAGTGATGACAAACTTCCAAGTGCCCTGTATGTGATTATGTAGGCCTGTCTCAAATATGTTCTGGTACAGTATATTGCCCATATGGGAAAATGTGGTTTTACTGTCCTTTGGATAAGGGATTATATATATATATATGTGTGTGTGTGTGTGCTTATATATATGTATGTGCATATATATATATATATATATATATGTATGTGTATATATGTATATATATATGTGTGTGTGTGTGTATGTATATATATATATATGTGTGTGTGTATATATATATATATATATATATATATATATATATATAGAAAGTATTGCTTTAATATTGTGACTGTTACGCTATTGTCAAGTAAACAAAGTTTTCATTTCTGTAATTAAGTCAGTTGCAGTTTGTATGAAGTAAACTTTTCCCATATTTGGTTTTAAGAGAGAACTTTATCCCAGTTTGAAACCTAAAGCCTAAATCTGCTTGTGACACAATGATATTTCAGTTTATGAATGCTGCCTTTTGCTTTCTTTTGGGTGGTATTTTTGAGGCTAGTGATCATTGTCCTGCAGAAGTGGTGCATCAGACTTGCGTACTGTAGCTTTCAGCACCATGGACAGCAGTATTACATTGTATCCAGCTGACTTGCTGAACTGTTATGTTGCCTCATTTAGCAAATAATAGTTAGTCTTTCTTCTGTATCTTCTATTATATTTGACCCTTATGAGGGAGACTAGAATATTTGTTAGAGTTTTTATTTTAACTGCAAATCGATCATTTTTAAATTTTAGCCCCTCAACACCATGAATAAACTGCTACATAATTTTTATTAGGGAGAAACATGTACAAAGTTGACACTTTTTTAATACAATATGTACATAAATGGCAAACATCTTGAAATATACATTACAGTGTTGTGAAGCTGCTTATTGCTTTATGGGAGCAATATGATCTTTTTATGTAGTATTTTATTCTGTTGTACTGTATTAAATTACCTCGGCACTAAACAAGCTTCAGTGTGGTGTCAATTAAGATAGTGTTATTTATTTTCCTTTCTTGATCATCACAGTAAATCTAGTCAGCTTTATTTTACTAGGTATATCATTTTTTTTGCTTCCCAACTTGCATCAGTGTAAAACAATACTACTAGCACAATAATCCATTTCAGTTTGTTACTATTAAAAACTCAATATAGGTGATTTTAACAGAAAATGTCAAATCTGATAGAAAACATCCAGTCCAGCTTATTTTTCTAGGCTCCAAAATGTATGCATATTTTATGAAGTTCAGTGATGCAGACACAATGAGAGGATTGCTCTGTCCTGCACTGGTGGGATATACCATATAAATATTTCAGTTGCCAGCTTCTGTACAAATCACAAATGGAAGCCTCTTTATACATTTGCTAGTCTAATTTGTCTGCATCTCTGTCCTTAGGGCAAAAGCCATTGATTCATTCTGTGCAATTTCAGTTCAGTGTTGCCCCTGCCCTGTTTAGGAAACCACGTTGGCAGCATCTATTGTTCCACACAATTGTGAAATTAAGTGAAGTCAGTCTCTCGCCTTAGGCCACAATTCAAGTGTTTTCAAAGCTATTTCAAGATAGTTAACCGCTGCGCCAATAAATTTTGAAGCGAGACCTTGCAATTGTTCTGCTGTAGAAAGAACCATAAAACTAAAAAATTGACATTTTGAATTCTCAATTTCTTTATCCTTCAGTTTGAGATTGTTAACTATTTGATTTTGGCCTATGGGCAGATTAACCAGGTTTGGGGTTGTAGAATGGTAAAGAGTAAGAATGCAACCCTTTTCTTTGTCTGAATATTTGTTGATCTTTAATGCTCAGTACAATATTTATACAAGCTCCTGGTGCTGAAATTGAATTTTACATAAACCTGAAAAAAATGTGTGTCTTGTAATACACTCATTATCCATAATCAAGTCTTGATGAAAATATTACTCACCACTAACAACCATGCATTGCGATCATAAAGATTTTTAATACACTTCAAGAATATTGCATATAAAAGCTAAAAATACAGTAGCCTATTAGTAACTCTTAATGATGTGTTTAGAAGATTAATTTATTTACCTGATTCTGCAATGTTTTATTTATTTTTGAAGTAACACTATTGTGAATATTTTGTGGTTTTAAAGGTATGGTTTCCTTCTGGTACTCAAGATGTATAAGGTGGCTGTTTTTGTACTTGCTTTATTTAATTCAAGACACTATGTGCAGATCTACTTTTGTCTGCGCACAATATTGAGGTATCCCTTGGTGATATTTCTTCCTTTCATGACATAATTACTTGGTTTTAACTATGAGCTAATTAACTACGTTGCAGCTACTTTTAGTTTGTAATGCAATAAGAAGTGGCAATCCATTGAGGTAGAAAAGCCATAGGGATAATTGCTTCAGCTCAACATTTAGTCCACAGAAGAAGAAAAGAGAGTTATGTAGCCACACAAACCGCAGGTATACTTTCAATATACACAATTTCAAACAATGGGCACAATTCTATTCAACGCAATGTGAATAGCGCCGGGAGATAGCTCCCGGAGCTTTTCAATTCATTGCGATGTTAGGTCGGGGAAGGCTCGTTCTCGCACCTTAAACAGGGTGTTTAGGCATGATAACGGGCATTCCCCGACCTAACTTCCCGGCGCGAGGCTGTTTTCCAGGCGCGAAGGGCAGAAAACAGCCTCGCGCCGGGACTTTTGTCGGATTTCTGCTCTCATCCCTGGAGGGATAAGAGAAGAAATCATTAGTCGGACTTGGCAGCGCTGTGTATTGAATAGCTCCGGGAGCTCACTCCCGGCGCTATTTACATCTGGTTGAATAGAATCTTGCCCAATGAATGCAATTTCAAATGTTGTAGATGCCCCCTGCAGGGCATCTATACAAATAGGCGCCCGACGGAGCAATTCAACTGTCTCTCCGTTAGGGTGCCTTAATGCGCCTGAAAGCACAGTGTTTAGATGCGCATAGTGGCTAAACCCGTCTAAAGAATCGTTTAGGGCGCCCAAACAGCCATTTGGTCGGCCAAACCACCGTTAGGGTGTTCAAAAAACTGGACTTTGCACACATTTCTCAGGAGGCTGTGAGAAGAGTTGTCCCCCCCCCCCCTCCCCCCCAGCCACGCTGCTTTGCCGTCCGAACGGAGCAACAATTGAATTTGAATCGCCCCCTATGAGTGTGTCCACTCAAAACATTATTTTCTGTTTGTATTCCAGCTTCCTTTTATAATATATATGTATTAAAAATCTGCCAGAAAGTGCAATAGATGGGTAATTTTATCTGCTAAATGCTGGGACTCTTAAATAGAAAATTTTGCCCCCCGATTTGGAAAACTGCAGACTTGTTGTGACTGGTAGTTCCACAGCATTGGTATGCACAGAAATACTGATGGTATAGACCTTTCTGGACCATTGTTTGAATAGTTTATAAAACACTGACTTGCCATTAGTAATCATGATTTTTGGTGTAGAAGTGGCAACATAATATTTACAGCATGTAGGGTCTTGAAATTGTATTTTGCCCCACGTATTTACAATAGACACCCTGTTCCCATGAGCTTTAAACAACTATAAATCACAGCAGGCACCCTAATTCTGAATGTACAGATGTGTCCTTATACATCTTTGCTGCACTAACGCTAAGAAGCCCCTCTTGGCGCGCCAGGTTCCGAGAGACACTGCTAGCGCAGGGCGTCTTGTTTTTGCATCTTTTTGCCATAATGCATCTAAGTTACAATGCGATATGACTAGGACACTCTAGCAGACACTGCTGATTAATTTTATATGCGACACTTGTCTATCTGTGTGCGACTGAGTGAACAAATCTGTATACGAAGTGCTTCAATGTAGCGGCCTGCTGCTATTTTCATTCCAATTTCCATTATGGTCCATATACAGACTCGGGTGCAACAGACATAGTGTTGGAGATCAAATTAATCAGCACAGTCTGCTGGTATTTCCTAGTCTCATTGCAGTGTGACTTAAACCACTTTCAAGCAGAAAAATCCCTAAAGCTGGGTTTTTCCCATATCTTTCAACCCGGGAAGGACCAGGGAATTTGCTCCTAACCCACTTTCACACAGCACATAATTCCCGGGAAATTCCCGGGTCGACCCCTTTCACACAGAACCCAGATTATCCCTGCAATATACAGTGTGTCATAATAAATGGACTGCTTTTATGGCACGCAGAGATGAGGTCATGAAAAGTGCAGCTTGTGTACCATTATCTCAGCCAGTAAGCGCTGCTTACTATGCCTGGAGTAGAAAAACCCGGGTCGGCACCTTTCAGACAGCCGCCAACCCGTGTAAGACCTGGGAAAAACCCAGGTAAATACCTGGGTCGAAGTACCGGGAATTAGGTCCCGTGTTGACCCTTTCAGACAGAAAAAAAACCCGGGTCGACCCGGCTAGACCCGGGTTCTTTTCTCTGTCTGAAAGGGGTATAAGATGCATTTTCGGCAATAAAAAACAAAAGCCAGAAGCTAGTAGAGTAGCACGGGACCTGACGGATCACTCACACCAGGCTAGTCACGCTGAGTGGTGTTTTGAGGCTAGATGTATGAGGTCACCTCTGTATTGCTGTCTTTTTGCTCTTCCTCCATTCCTCCTTCTAATAGCAGGTGTAGGTTTTCCAAAAAGAAAATCACATAATACTGGAGTATGAAAGTTTTGCTTTTTTAAATCTTATGCTGCAATTATGTGGCAGTATGGTGGCAACAATGGCACTTACATTTTTAAAATGGTAACCATAAAATCCTCATTTGAATAGGGAGGTCTCTGACATAATCACTTTAACCTCTTTGCTGCTGAGGGTTTTTCACCCCCTCTGCTGATGTAATTTTTCGATGCTTGCGCTATTTACAAGATCGATATCACTGATTCTTTATGCTGTAGCCGCGCAAATTTTGCCCCGTGCTGTCTGCTCATTCTTAAAAAAATAACATTTATCCAAAGTGGCGCCAAATTTCAAGAAAGTGAACCAAAAACAAATAGGATTTTATTTATAATCGCCACAAATAAATACTTTAATATCTTGCTTCAGCATTAATTTACTGTTCCAAAAAGGCAACTCACAGGATTTAATGTTTAAGTTTTCATTAAAAAAATATTTGCCTTTAAAAATGTATTTTTTTTTGGACTACTATTTATTTCTTGCTAGTAAACCTACTGCATTAAATGTGGGACCCTTCTTTTTGACACATTATGGGGGAGTTATGGGACTTAAGCTAGGTACACATTAGACGACCCAGTCAACCCACAATGCAACGGACGACATATTGTGTGGTCTGTACACACCCCGCACAATCTGGTGAACGACTGCCCAATATATACATGGGCTTGTTCATCACATTGACAGATTGAGCAGCATGTACGGCAGACCTATTGATGCGATAAACGACTTTGCAGGAGCGCGCATGGGCGGACATAGTGCATACACTCTTGCCAATGTTGACAATGTTGGCCAGATTGGGCGACATATCGTCTAATGTGTACCCACCTTTGGAATCCCCTTCAATTAAGGCCCAGTATGGGGGATGTATCCCCCCCCCCCCATCTATGGGAATATAGTTTTCTGTAGTGCTGGATAATATTTGCTGGTCTTCATAAGATCATTTTAATTACTAATGTTATTCCTGATGAAACGGAAGCACCCCAAATCTGTAAGCTTTGGTTATGCACTTATCCCTCCAAATGTGTATAGCTTGTATGTTCTGGTTTTTTTTACTTTGTTTTTTTTTGTATTTTGTTAACACTCTCAAATGTATAAACTTAAGATATAATCAGTTGGAAGGATCTCAGACTAGAAAATGCCAAGCTGATCTTTCTAAATTTGGGTTGTGCTATACTTTGTGAACTTGCTAAAATAAAATAAAAATAAACAGCACAAATCTATGCTTAACAATTTTTTTAAATTTTTGCCTAGTACAGAGTAATGTGTACACTTGAATGTATACTCTGGACCAGTGCATCTCAAACTCTGGCTCTCTGAATTTTAGATTCATCTCTCTTCTCGTATTGGCAAGTCTCCCCTCCCCACAAAGACGTAGTATCATCCCATGCTACTAGACATTGGGCTCCATGTACTAGATGTACGATAAGAGGGAAAAATGAAAGACTGAGAAACTCCCTGTGTATATCGCTTCTGAATATATGTACCAAAGCAATTTCTCTGTCTTCTGCACACAAGCACTAAAAGTAGTGTAGAATCTGTGGGGGAGCTAAGTGTGACCCAGGTGGTACTAAAATTAAAGGACACCTACTGTTGGGTGTCGTCTTCAGCGCTGATTTTGCTGCTAGAAGGTCACGTTATGCGCCTCCAGCTGAAGAGAGGCATTTCTAAGGGCTTGTAAATAAAGTTTATTAAAAAATGAATCCCCATAAAGCAGCATGATCACGTGAGACTTAAAACCATGAGGTTGCTATGTGGCGGGGAGAGTTGTCTGGCCATTGTCACTCCTGGCTGTTTGGCGGGAGGTCACATTGAGGATGGCGGGAGCTAGACGCATTGGCTTGTTGAACGTGTTAATGAAATGGAGGATGCATATCACGCATGCAGGGTTTATACATACTACTCATTTGCAGAAGTCAATTAAGACCTGCTATACCTCTTTTCCGACACAGCCGAAGAGGGTGTCTGTACATTCACCCTCTTCGGCATGTGTCTGCTTGATAAACTGCTTAGTAGCCGCTTTCTGCTTCAACATAATAGGTGAAGCCGGAGCTGATTTTTCTCCACTTTAGGTGGAGTTTTAGTACATATGGCCCAATGAACCTAAACTGTTGGATTCAGAAGATCATTAACTGGATTGGCAAGATGTCATTGGGGAGGGAAATTGAGATGGAGACCGAAAGAATGGGTTTGTGCTTAGAGTGTACCTTACCTATAGTTACAGATGTGTCCTCGTACACTATTGCTGCAGTCATGCCAAACGGCCCTTCTTGATACGCCTGGTCCTGTGCGATTTGGCTTGGCGTCGAGCATCTTTTTCACTCGAATGTGTGTTAGTCACAATGCATCGAGACTGCACTGATTATATTGATATGTGACCCTTTTTCACTGATTATATTGATATGTGACCCTTTTTCACTGATTATATTGATATGTGACCCTTTCTCACTGATTATATTGATATGTGACCCTTTTTTACATCTGTGTGTAAATGAGTCTGAATCCGTGCTGTGACTCAGCCGCTGCAGCTTTTTTCATGTCAAGTTCCTCTGCACTTTATCTGCGACTTTGTACATATGTAAAACTAATTCCTGTGCGGTTAGTCGCAGCCTGGTGTCTCTGGTACAGATTGAGTGCTGTTTCCCTGCATTTGGGGTACGCATAAGATGCAAATTTTGCCTATGCTACAACACTCCACAACTCACGCCAGGCATCATGCTTCACATGCCATATTGAGGCTAGGTGTATGGAGACACATCTATAGCTACTGTACACATTTGTAGAAGTTATGGTGCTACAAAATATTATTTTACTGTATCTCAATGCATACAAGTGGAATAAATTTTAAATTGGCATCTAATCCATCACATGGCATTCCTTTAAATCCCATTTGATGTGTGTGAGAAGTCCGTGGTTTGGGCACCCTCACCTGGATGGGTTAGCTGTGAAAATGGGAAGTTTTCTATCTGACTTTGGGAGCAGATGATTTTCACCTCTAGATATAAGTGTGTCATTGCCAAGCTACAGCAGGTGGAGATGACCAGTAAATCTGATTTTATAAGGCATTTCAGCTACTAGACCTTTTTTTGTAAAAGACTGCAAAATTGGAAGCGCAGTTTGTATGAATCATTGAAAAGATTGTCATAATTCTTAGTCATAGGTGGGCTGCAAAACATTCTATGAATAATGAAAATTTGGAGGGTTGTCACCTAAACCAGCGAGAAAAAGAAGATACATTTCAGTTCAAATTTTGGATGTTGAATACTTTTGTGACCCATACCCTCTATTTCTCATCAGATTAATTCTGGTTGTCTATGGGGATTTTGCACATTTACTGATCATCAGAACAGAATCTACCAAATGTGTTCTCACATAGAATTGTAGGCCTGTATGCATTTTACATTTCTGATTTTCCTTTTCTGTTTGTTTTGTATGTTATGGTTTATGCGAAATACAGGACAATGAGTGGCAGATTAACATGGGTTAATATTACAGCCTAAGCTCTATACGGTGCTTCATTGTAAAGTAACACATGGGTTCTCTACAGGAACTGCCTTGAGCCATGTTATAAAACAGTGAGATTGCGTGTTGTTTTTCCACATATTGTTCCAATACAGATTCATTTTCCCATTAGGCCTATCGAAGTACACGCATATATTAAATTTTTTTCACTGTGACCTTAAGGATTGTAGAAGGTTATAAACATTAACAGAACACCAACTCCCTATTGTTTCAACGGGCAGCCAATCTGAATTCCACTTCATTGTCGGGGAGATCTGAAGTGTGCAGATAGACCATATGTAAGAAGAATAGAAGTTATTTATAAATAGTAAATGAATGTTTCCCCAATGCATATCATTGTGGCACCTTCCAAATCAACAACTCAAAATTGTAAAGCCGGGTACAAGCCTGAACAACTGAGAGACCCCGCAATGTGGTGATGCGATGTAACGCTAGATTACTTCACCACACTACACGATCCATCCTACGATGACGCAGTATATTGTTACATGCTTCATGCAACAACACCATGTCATTTGTGGAATCTTCCTATTGGCCATGCAATGGGATGATCCAAAGTAATGGGTGAAAATGGACGAATTGGAGGCACACACTTTACAATGGTTGTGCAGATTGGTCGAAAGTGACAAGATTGCACAACATATCGTATAGTGTGTACCCAGCTTAAGTTCGTATCTAGCTTTTGCTGTGCTTGTGAACACTTTGCGTATTTTACATGTTTTCTTTTTTTTATATCGTCACATTGCTCCTGTTTACTAGAACACCTGCAGTAGTCGGATCAGTCAGTCGTTAATGCCATTCACAACTTCTAATATACCTGCATCTGAAGATTATTTCAATATAAATTATTCGTTTGGAAACTTAAGCTGGGAACACGTAAAGATTTTCTGTCCAACCATCCAACTAGTTGATTGGTTGGAATGAAAATCTGGTAAGGTATGAAATCAGCAATTTGCTCCCAAACACCAGAAAATAGACAAAAACTGTTGTTTGAACAAATTGTTTAGATCAAACATTTACCAAACTTGTCTGATGACCATTTTCATCTGTTTTCTGGGATTTAGGAGCAAATTGCTGATAATCAGTTACTCCCATACGTTACCAGATTTTCATTGCAACCAATCAACTAGTTGGATGGTTGGATAGAAAATCTTTACGTGTGTATGCAGCATTACATAGAGGCGTGCTAGCTAAGCCCTTACAGCTGTGTGAAAATTAAGTCCATATCAGAACTATAGAAATATTAAGGTTATTGGCTTCAGCCAAATTACTTGTAGCGCATCCCTTTTTAAAAGAAAATATTAGTTTTTTTTTTTTTGCATTACACAGAAAGCAAACGCGCCTCTTTGTACTCTTTCCTGACCTGACTTCAACCTTGTTCTTTCATCCACTGTTAACTGCCATCTGGCAAACATTATGACAGCAGGAACTGCATGGTGTGTTGGTGTCGGACATCTTTTTCCTACCTACTACCTATCCTGACCATATATGCAGGGACGTCTGCAATTTATAACAATTGAAATGGGGTTATGATAATACCTGCAATGTTATATATTCTGCGCGCCCGAAAAGAGGGCATGACCAAATAAAAGAAGGCGTCTCTTTATGATGGGTCCCCTTTTCGTCACTCTTGGCGGCGTGCCCGGCACTTGCAGACATGTCGGGCAGCCTCCTAGCGCTGTGGCCACTGTGAATAGATGACGGGCGCAAGCGCCCGGCATCCGGACACCGCCGCTTTCCCCACCAGCGGGACACTGCCACACCGGAGGGCAGGGTGCTTTCTGCCCTTTAGAAATAGGGCAGGATGCGATGCAGTGCCCTTCTGAGCAGCCTAACGGGAACGCTATAAAATATGCAGTACTGATTCATAATCTTGTACCTTACATCTGTAGATTGCACACAGAGTGTATAAAACATGGCCTTTTAAATGATCTAATATAATTGGTTCTGTGAAAAAGGCAACTGATGATTCTTGTGAGTGGGGAAGGTCAATTGTTGGTCACTTTCAAGTGGACATAAGCCTTTGATGATTTCCACCATACAGAGGGTATCTAATACTCTACCGACTAAGCTTGTGAACTTTGTGTATGCACACGCCGATGGTTGCGCACTGCGCATGCGTGAGTTAACATTGCGATCACTCACGCAGATACAAAGCCATTGCAGATTGAGGGACGGGATGTCAGCGTTTGGGGGTGGTGACGGGAGTGGCCAATGAAACGCAGGCATAACTTTCTGTTTGAACACTGTAGCATGGGCGTGCATAAATTAGCCACTGCAACAGTATACGCAGCTTGAGTGTTTACTGCATGCGACGAGGTTAGCATTTTCTAAGTAGTGTCAGACCTGTTGTGAGTTGTGCGTGAGGGGTTGATGTCCCTGATGTATATGCAGAATTTTTTTATTACAGATGTGCGAAAGCGGTAATGGTAGTGTCTATGCTGGCTTTGGACGCTCTGTAATGGCATTGCGATTGCAGTCATTAGCATATTTTCACAGCAGATACGCGTGCGTAATCGCAGCTGCGATCGTAATAGCAATCCGTAATGAATCAGGCCCTTTGTTTCTTCGTGTTTGCCAATTGCTTACTAATAACAGAGCGGTGAATTCTATAAGATATATGTCCATATAAAATAATGAATATAGTTTGAATTTTCTTAGGTTATTGTATTTTACCCACTCCTTTGCCTTAAGGCGCACATCCACTTACCGATTTTCTTTCAACGATTGAACGATAACTATATCGTTAAATCGCTCATGAATCGTGCATGAATTGGACACATTAATGTCGGAAACGGCTAGCGATGTGCGCTCCCGCTGGTAGTTTCCTACATCAATCATCGCCTGAACATGCTGGTCAACCTGACGATAACGTCAGGTTGAGCATGTTAGGGTATGATTAATGTGCCTACACACAATGCAAAAAGGGCGTCATTATGACGTGTCCCCTTTTCGTCACTCTTGGGGGCGTGCCCGGTACTTACGGAAATGCCGGGCAGCCCCCAAGTGCTGCGGTCACTGTGAATGCATGCCGGGCGATGCAACGCCGTTTTCCCCACCGGCGGGACACTGAGGGTCACGGGAGGGGACAGAACCTGCAGGCTGTTTCAGCGGGGCGCTGGAGGGCAGGGTGCTTTTTGCCCTTCAGAAATGGGGCAGGGAGTGGCGCCCAGCTGAAACAGCCTAGCGGGAACGCTAAATGTGGGGTACACCCTACACAGACTGACCGAGCAGCTGATTTTTGGTAAGCATCCACACTTGCCACTCAGCTGCATGATATGTCTGGCCAGACATCACAACTAAATGCCCACCCAGTTATGTCAAGGTCGCTTGGACCTGTGTCCAGTATATGGGATTGGCTGTTGGCCATGTGTACAGACACCGATATAAATGTCTTCTACCATGCTGCACGGCTGATGCAATATATCTGTGAAAGACGCCGTTCTTAAATGTATCGTGTGTGCACAAAAGCCGATATACTTAATATATATCACTCGTCGACTGTACCCAGCATGTGACAGTGATAGCATTTTTATTTCTATAGTAACATTGCATCACTGTTACGATCTATGAAAGGTTAATCCAGATGTTGAATGAAATACATCTGATCTCAGCATCTGGCTACCCTGCTGCTCCTGAAAAGAACATTTCCGTTTTATGCCCTGCTGGTAAATAGACCGAGTGTTGCCAAGTGATACCTGCTCTCCATACACCTAGTAAGGTATGCTGAAATCGCACAAGATTTTGCACGGATTTGTCTTGAAAGAAATCAAACTCTTCACAGCCGGCCAAACCCATATACTAGCCTACATTTTTTTAAGATTGAGAAGAAAAAAATTCACATGGAAGAAAAAAATTTACATCTCAATCAAGAATTGCTTACTGCGCCATAATGCAGTTTAAACATCATACAATAATGTACATAAGCATACATTTTTGTACACTACTTGATTTGACATACAGTATATGATACAAGGGCATGTAGTTAATTTACAGCTGAAAGCCTATGTCTGGATTAAAGACAGGCGTCAAAATCCCAACGCCTATCTTTACCCCAAAGCCGAAATCCTGACAGCCGCCATCCTGAGTGAAGGTAAGCAGGTCATGTTAGGTGTTAGCTGCATGGGGGAGAGATTAAGTTTAGTCACCACCGGGGGGAAATCAGGGTTAGGCACCGCCCCCCCCCCCCCCCCTCCTCCTGGGGAGAGTTAGGTTTAGGGTTTGGTAAGGGTTAGACACCACAGAGGGGAGGTTAGGCACCACCGGAGAAAGATGGGGTTAACCAACACTAAGAGAGGGTTAGGTTACTCAACCGCCCCGGTCGGGATCTTCCTCCATCAGGATGACGCTATTGGGATTTCATACCCAACCCGATACAAGTTTCAACTCTATACATCATACATTTGACTATTCAGAAATTTCGGAGATGAACAATGTTTTCTAAATAGTTTTTAGGGAAGATTGTCTGCCAGCGAAGAGGAAATTGTGGGCAATCATAAAATTGTTTGTTGAAGCTTTACAGAATAGCAGGAATAATTGCTTCCATCATAAAGTTTAAAGAGCCTGTAAATACACATTTTTATTTTATTTATGTAATGATGTTTAGATCTAAAGGGTAATACTATACACAAAATTAGTGCCGGTTTCGAGTGACCGCTTTGTATATTTGAAAGGCGGGTTACCACATTAAACCAAAAAAACTGCATTCTCAGCTTTTTGACCTGTATGAGATACCACCTGGGTGAAGTTGCATCTGTCTGTAGAGAGAATCTGTTTATATCTAAGCTGCAGTGGAATGACATGTTAACCTTTTGAATGTATTTTTGCACATGATTGGTTCTTATGGGGTTAAACAGTCGTTCTAAGTGTGTTATGCACTTAAGGATGTGATGTTTATTTTTTATTTTGTTTCCGTTTTTTTCTGGTGGCAGCTTTCACACGAAACATGTTTTATGTGAACTGTATTTTTTGCTTTTGTTCTGTCCTTTGCTTAAACACTTTTTAATAGCAACATTGACCATAGGGCACTTAGAATATCCATTTAGTAAGCTCACATTCTGTCTGTGTTTCATAGGTGGTATTAAGCAGAGTAAGAAGCTTATGCTAAGCAAATTATGGAGAGAAGCCTACAACAAATGTCTCAACTCTTGAATAAAGAAAAAAAAAAAACTTCCTCTATTGAGATTTTAATAGGAGGTTTAGACAAAGCAAGTGGCTTAGTACTGATTAGACTCTGATGTCAGAATACATTTCTCTGCGTCTAATCCAGTATGGTGTGGGACTATTTTGCCTGTTACAGCAGTTTTCCTTCTCCCTAGCTACCAGATGTATGTAGGGGTTTTCCATTTTCTGTTGCATTTTGTAAGCAAAACCTAAATAGATATACAGTAATTCCAGAAGCAATGCATGTCAAGTTCAGTTTACAAGTTAGAAACTTTTTTTCAGTAATTTCATATAGGGTTTTTAATGCATAAATTCTTTGCTAGTGTAACTACAAAATGGTTAATATCCTGCAATGGACGTCGCACCCGTCTTCTAGTCGAACATTTTTCATTGCGGTTATATTTTCTGCTTCACAATTTTTATGTTTGTAAAGTAATAACTGGATGAAATTGAGTAGCTGAGAATGTTCTGCTAAGTGGAGATAAATGCTGTGTGCTAGATCAGGAATGACTTTCTGATTGGGAGGCACTGTAATATAGGACTTCAGTACAGGCACCGTAAACCTATAATTCATCCTCATGAATAAGAACTTACTGGTGACCTTGTTCGTAGGCCTAGTAGTATAAAAGGAAGTGTGTGTGTGTGTATATATACTGATCTGTAGTGTGTCCCAATAGTGTGTGATGTTTTACTGACCATGATTGTTCCAGGCTGGTAAGCCACACATGCAAAACCAGGGCCTTACACAATTATATTCCCCAACCCCCCAAACATGTGTACACTAGTCTGAAACATGCATTTAGTTTTTTTTTTTTTGTAGGGGTGGGGTTATTTATTATTCTTATTTAACAATTACTTATATAGCACAGCTTATTCCTTTGCACTTTGCAATTGGGAACAAACAGTTATAAGACAAGACTGGGTAATAACAGACATATATAGGTAAGAGGGCCCTGCTCGCAAGTGTACAATCTATAGGATGCATTTCTTGCTTTGTTTTACCATGGAAGGGTGGTCTATTGTTATTTTTTTCTGTCTGTTGGCTATTGTATGTGTGGTTTTGATAAACAGATTTGCTAAAGACAGAATCACACACAAAATTGCACAGTTTGAAACTACCATCCCAGTTTGTTTTAAATGGTAGGTATACAAACAGTGCGACTTAAGAACCTACAGTTTGTAAATGGCATGTTTTCTTCTTTTTATATCTAGTACAGTATGCACTTTGAGCTTTTCTGCTATTCAGTATTGTAGAACATAGATACAGGCCAGTGCTATTTAGCATTGGTTCCCTCCTCTAAGAGAAGCCCAAAATTTATGATGTGCTTCGGCCCAATGCTGGTAAGTAATGGACCCCTCCTGGTACCTCTGGGAACCAGAATAATAATGGTAAAATACAGTGACTGCTCTGATGGCTCTTTCTATAGCCACAATAACATCACTATACACCAAATGTAGTAGGCTGGGACTTGTGTTCAACACCTTTGGAAAATTTGGAAATAAGTGCATCTGCTTTTGCTTAAATAATTATTGTGCTTGCTTTGCTTACATAATACACTTTTTTGGGGGGATAAAGTATTCTTTATTAAAACATTTTTCAATTTTAAACATATACAAAATAAACAAAAAACATTCCACATTCAGTATTCCCGAGCAGCAAATAATATAAAATAAAATTACGTAATACACTTTTACTGCATGCAATTTATGGGTATTTAGACCACAACAAATTTCATGTGATTTCAATCTCCAAAACGCACGATAGTGAATCTTCTGCTATGAGGTCACAAACTGCATGTGATGTGTGGTGTCTTTAGAACACACAGTTGTAGGTTTTGCCCTATATTTTTCTGTAGACTACATAGTAAAGAGAAAATAGTGTGATATAATCTTGCTTCGGGGAAAAAAAAAACACGCATAGAAAAACATTTAACTTACACAATATTTGCTTTAAAAATATGTTTTCAGTTTTTCTTCAGAATCATCATTTTTTTTTTTCCTTGCTGTCCTACATATTCTGATCAGCTTTTTGTTTCTGCAACCCCGAGGCACATTAAAATCCATTTACAATTCTTACTGCTTCCCAATTTCAGGCATATCCTTGCTTCATAAAAATTCACCGTTACATAGAACTGCCTAAAGGAAGTATTTTTTGTATTTGTGTTTTCTTTTGGAGTGTGCATTATTCATGGGAGCGAAACCTCTGTACTCGTGCTACTAATTTGCCTTTAATTCATATATGTGTTGATGGTCGCTCAATCTGCTGCCTGTTTTGGGAATGCCTTAAATGTCTAATGATGCGTTGAACTCTTTGTAACTATTTTGGGTTGTACCTAAAACTACGTATTTAACTAAAAGCAAAATACTGACCGTGTTGAACGTAACTTCCAAGTCCACATTTTTTTGAAACTAATAAAAAAAAAAGTGACCAAAGTGGCTGGGTGGGGGGGGGTGTGTGGGGGAATCGGTATGAAATACCGCCGGCCAATCGCCGGCAGCCTGACAGCACTGGAAATCTCGATCGTCCCTAGGTAAGTATTAACTAACCTAACCCTTACCCTCCCTTAGGGGTGCCTAACCCTAACCTCCCCCCCAAGTGCCTAACCCCAATTCCCCCTCTAAGTGCCTAAAGCTAACCCCCCCTTCCTCGCTGCCTAAACCTAAGTCCCCTGGGGGGGTGCCTAACCCTAACCTCCCCCAAGGGGTGCCTAACCCTCCCTCCCCCTAGCCTAACCCTAAGCTCCCGGTGGGGGGTGCCTAACCCTAAGTCCCTCCCGGGAGCCCTAAACCTCCCCCCGCGGCTGTCCGCTCACGACGCTCGGCATCCCTTCGATCGGGATGCCGGTCTCCCGGCGTCTGTGAAATGAGCGGCGTCTACATCCAGACGCCAGGCATTTCACTGTCGGGAAGCCGGCTGTCGGTATAATGTCAGTCGGCTTCCCGATTGCATCCCTGTGAGTGTGGGGGGGGATCATTTACTGTTGATTTGGTCTCTGATGGGGTAATTTGAACAGTGAAGTGTCTAGCTTATTGTATTTAGTTATATTTAGGTTAGAGACATGACACTTGGGTAGGTTTACTAACACCGCTAGAAAGGAAAAGTTGAGCGGTCTCTGTAATGTACTAGATACATGATAGCAAGAAACTGATTTGTTTTGGACAGCACGCCCTTTTGTTTCTGTTCACGTCTCTTCCCAGGAACTGCGTTTGGTGCAGTGCTGAAGAACTGAAAGGTTAAGCCCACTCCAGAAATAAATACTTTTAAAAGGATTAGATCCTGAAGCTGCAGGTCTGATTTGGCCATGGTGCGTTAGCCATGGTCAAATGCTGCTTTGAACAGGAGGCAAAATAGAATAGGTCAGAAAATACTATTTCTTATGTCAAGTGATCTTATACATTGAACGCACCCTAAATGTCCTTTTGTTGCAATAAAAGATTTATTATTTTTTTTAGCCTGTTTCAAATAGAATTATTATAGTAGAGAAAGACGCTAATGACTCCTGCTGTCATTTAGCAAAATGCCCTTACTTGTATGTATAGATTGACTCAGACTGTGGCTACAATACATATAGATATTAAAGTTTGTGCTTTTTGAAATTTTGCAAAAGTAATGTATTATATTATGAGAAGTTGAAAGAATATACCCACTTTTCTCAATGACAACATTTGTTTAGAGGTGTAAAGGGCCAGTCATGTTTAATGTGGGACCTCATATTCTATAAATTGCTCACATCCAGTCAGGAAAAAGAGTTGTTGGCCACAAGTGACTTGCTGGTCTCCTATTAAGTACAGTTATCTATAAGCTCAATATAGAGTTTGCATAAAGCCTACGTTACTATGCTTTCTTCTGTTTCCTAGGTATTCCCTATCATTTCACTGCAGTAATCTCTGCTGATTTCATGTACTGTATGTCAAAAACCACTAATGATCTAACTCAGCCAAGGTATCCTGGATAGGAATATAAGTGGGAAGATCATGGATTGTAATAATTAGGTGAAAACGGTCATGTTGGATGTAAATGCATTGCACTTGTCGAGAGTTGCTATAGTGCAGCAAGTTGCTGTATAGTTATTTTGTCCAATTAGTGGCATCTCATACACTTAGAGCCCAGGTTTTGTGTCATAAGTAAGCCTTTGCTCTAAGCAAATAGTGTGCACCTCATTTCTCCATACTGCTCTCTATATGTTTTTCATAAATGTATAGGATGATGATCATAGTTAATTATCAGGCTTGTTTTATATCTCCTAATGAACCTAGCTTTTGAAGCATGAAACTGAATTCATTCTCTCAGCCATTCTTGAATGGGTAATGAGGAGTACCATGGAGAAATGAAGCAGTAATGTTGATGGGAAGGAAATCATTGAATACGGATCATTGAATTTCTTTGCTGTAGATTAAATGACTCGCGGTCAGTTAATCCTACATAGAAATTATTTGGGGTTCCCCTGATAGCCCTTCTCGGCAGCAAAACTCTTAGTGCTCATTCAGGAAATGGTATAAAATTCATAGAAGTCACCTTTTGTTTAATGTCACCTTTTCTGGCTTCAGCACTTCTAATTTAAATTGCAAATCTGCTGTATAATATTTTATTTCCATTAAAAGCGGAAAATTTGGAATGTAATATTCTACCTATGCACTAAAAGACCTAACAAGCTAGCATTCTCGCTAGGCTGTTTAGCGGGGTGCCACGCCCTGCCTGATTTCAAAAGTGTAGAATGCGCCCTGCCTCTTTTGGCGGCACCCCTCTAAAACAACCTGCCGGGTGTCGTCCTCACCCCTGGGCCACAGTGTCCCACGGGTGGGGAAAATTGTGGTGCAGTGATCTCCGCCGGTGAGTAGATGCCGGGCGCATGCACCCGGCATCTATTCACAGAAAGGGGAGAGCTTGGGAGCAGCCCGGCATGTGCGCGTGCCAGAGTCTTTCTCTAGGCGCCGGACCTAGACTGAACACTTAATATACATAACCATCTAATATGTTTCCAATATAAGTTGTCACTACATATAACACTAGCTAGGATATGGACTTTGAAGTACATCTGCAGCCTTCATTTTCTACATTGTCCTTTGCTAACATGGTTTTAGCCCTGAAAAGGTCCGAACTATCCATTTATATAGAGCATTTAGACACCTTAACACTGAGGTATAAGTAATGTTGGTTGTTTTTCCTAATAAGTTAGTCTTGCAGCTGGGGACTCCATGGTCCTGGATGCAACATGTGTCGCAGCATCAGCAGATTGACGAGCTAGCCTTGCATTGAGTAATTCTCTCTCACGAGTGGCTGCTTGTCTCTCTTGTTGAGCTGCCAAGCGTGCTTGTACTTCCTGAGGTCTACTCACATCTTGGCTCTCTATTACCTCTAGCACCTGAAGAGCTGCGATCCAGACTGGATTGTTTTTCTACTTCAGGGTCCATAGGGTATCCACAGGATACCTTGGGGTATAGGTGTGACGTCAGTCGCAGGGCACCAAAGAGTTAAGCTTTCAGCCTCCCAGGATGCACTAGGTCCCCCTCCTATACCCCGCCCCCGAGCCAAGGCACCTCAGT